>FXXK01000546.1:302904-351526 GCA_900184695.1 Betula pendula | reverse complement strand
GCAATTAACAGAAAAAGAATGCACGAGTCACAAGTCCAAGTACAGGAGTTGTATAACAAACCTAAACATGGCATTGATTAATTGAACCGTACCACAATTTCTTATTTAGGGACTCAAAGTATGCATCAGAGGTCAAGCTTAATTTTAATAAGGGTTAAATCTAATTTTTAAGTCTAAAAAAACAGCTGTAATTTCACCAAAATTTGTATCTCAACTAGCCAAAATAACATTTATCTAATCATATGTAAATGCTCTAAGGTAGGAGTAGCATTTTGTATTCACGTGTCAGTTCGAATCGTGTCAAGATGAGTATAAGACTATATGGATCAACCTTAATCCAACTGATTTAATTAAACAGATCAAACTTCTCAAATTTAATCCACTAATTTTACGTTAAATTCGTATCGGATCCGTACATCGTATCAAAAATTATTTGTCTTATTTAAAAGGGCAGGTCAACAAGTAATAGAGTATCCTATTGTATGTTGGATGTACATGAAGTGGCGTGCGTTAATATAAAAATCCAAATGAGGCATCAATTTGGTTGATTTTGTCACAATTCACAACCATATCCCTCTTCAGGTTGAAAGGAAGTGGGATATCTAAGACAGGTTCCAATCGCATTTTGAGCAATTCTTTTAAGGAATGGTCAAACCCTTTTTAGCCCTCCACTTGGGAAGCAGAGCAATACTCCAATACGGCTTTATCCAAGGCAGGTTCCAGTCAGTCACACAAGATTTTTTCTCCAGTCATTTTTCTTTTTATTTTAATTAATTATTTTACATGTTAAACTTTATTTATTAAAAGAAAATTAGAACGGTCGCGGTGATAGAGAATGTGAGAAGAGTGTAATAAATAGAATTTAAATTTTTGACTTTTCCTTAATTTTTAATTAAAATTTACATGTTAAATCTTTATTTGGTAAAGAAAAATTTGAGCTCACCACGTTCAAACGATAATGTTAAAATATCTAATTACACAATGACAATCAAGGTGTAGCAAAGTCGCTGCCCTACTGTCATAGGTAAACGAAGAAACCTTGAGAACCCTGCTAGAATTCCGCACAAACTTCTCTCTCTCTCTCTCTCTCTCTCGTCTCTCCTCTCTCTCTTTCTCTCCATTATAATTTTATTTTATTTTAGTCCCCTTAATGCTATGTGTGGACGCGTTGATTTTAGTCCCCCTGATTGCTGCAGCCATAGGCAATCTTAAAGGGTTTGTTTGGGACTTCACTGGCAGGGCACACATTATCTGGCTCCTCGGTGGAGTTTCCTTCATTCTGACGATTAATGTTGATCTCATTTACCTGGTTTTGGTCTGGTGGAGGTTCCTCGCTGCTTTTTGTTCTAAAATCATAGACAGTGACAAATTGACAAACTGGTCCTTTCTTATTGATGTGGGCAATGGAGTCAACCCTGTCTGTTTAGACCAAAGTGCGTACGCCACAGGTACATAAATTTAGCCTTCTTCAGCTGTTGACTTTGAAGTAATTCATGCAGACTGCTCTTCTCTGTTTCTCTGTCTTTCCCTCGTGTTTCTCTCTTCTCCGTCCATATATTAACAATTACTCATCATCTACAAACAAATTTCTCTCTCTCTCCTCCTTGCCCCTCTCTCTCTGAATAAAAATGATAAAATATTAATTAAATAATTTAAATTTTGACTCTTCTTATTTTAATTAAAATTTTACATATTAAACTTTATTGGTAAAGAAAATTTGGCTCACAACAATGACAATCAAGGGTGTCAAAGTCGCTGCCCTCTGTCATAGGTAAACGAAGAAACCTTGGAGAACCTGCTAAATTCCCAAACTCTCTCTCTCTCTCTCTCTCTCTCTCTCTCTCTCTTTCTCTCCTTTATAATTTTATTTTATTTTAGTCCCTTAATGCTATGGTGTGAAAGTTGTTTTAGCCCCCTGATTGCTGCAGCCATAGAAATCTTAAAGGGTTTGTTTGGGGTTCATAGATGTGCATAATATGTGTCTGGTGAGGGTTTTTCCTTCATTTCTACATTAATTTGATCTCATTACCTGGTTTGTGTCTGGTGGAGGTTTCCTCTGCTTTTTGCTTCTAAAAAATCATGGGACATTGACAAATTTGACAAACTTGGGTCTTTCTTATTGATTGTGGGCAATGATCAACCGTAGTTGTTTAGACAAATGCGTCGCACAGGACATAAATTTATCCTTCTTCAGCTGTTGACTTTGAAATAATAATCAACTCTCTCTCTCTGTTTCTCTCTCTTTCCCTCTGTTTCTCTCTCACGCTCACATATATTAACAATTACTTCATCATCTACAAACAATTTCTCTCTCTCTCTCTCTCTCTCTCTCTCTTCCCCATCTCTCTCTGTAGATAGATATATATATATATGTGTGATCATGTTTGGGATTGCGAAAACAAGACTGCGTATACATAGAGCAGTGCTTTATGGGATGGGGTCTGTGTTCTCCTCTGTTGTGTCTGTTTCTGTATTTACTGGGTCATTCACATCTGCTCTGTGGATTCACATAGTACGACTGCAAGTGCGGCGGCTGGAGATATCATTGAGGCATGGTTTTTGTAAATGGAACAACATCAATTGGAAGAATAGATGATGACTTCGTTTGTGCCACTCTCGATTGGTGGCCTCCTGAGAAATGTGACTATGGAACATGCAGCTGGGCCAAGGCTTCTATACTTAATCTTGTAAGCTTCTTTTTTCTTTTTCTTTTCTTTTTTTTTTTATCAAAAAATCACTGGAAATCTTGCAATCTCTGCCGTTATTTTTTTCATAGGAAACTAGGCAAAACCAAACTCTTATCCTTCATATATGAATTAATCTTTCTCTTTACTATTCTTTTTTTTTTTTTTCTTTTTTGGAATCAAAGACAGATCAAAAGTTTTCTGATGGCCCAAAAAAAAAAAAAAAAAAAAAAAGGATATCCACAAAATGTCATAGTGACTAAAAGTGGATAGCACTAATCATGGCAAAGCCCACACCAATAAGAATGACAGGGACTAAAAGTGGCATGGCAGCCACTGAGAATTTTTCATGGTCTTTTTTTTTTTTTTTTGTCTGAGCAATTCAAAATTGACTATGAAAAATCTACGTGGTTGAAACTCTCAAGAGGAACCTTCCTAGTGCCCCACTTCCCTCGCTCCTTTCTATTGCATAGAAAAATAATAAAACCTTTCTAAGAAAATATAGATAACACAAGGATCAGCTCATTTTAAAATATGTAATTCTCATGTACATTTTTAATAAGATTAATAGATTACATGCATTTTTAAAACGCATATAAAAATTATGTGCTCTAAAGCAGAATAGATAAATGTATCTTGCAAGATAAAAATAAGACTAATAAATCACATGTCCTTAAAAAGTAGTCCAACTATATGGCTCTCAATTTTCTTTGTTTCAAATTTATACCAATTTATAAGATAAAATGTGCTTACTAATTAGAGATAAACTGTGCTTACTATTTACAACATCTATAATTGAATTGATAAGTGAATGAATTAAAAATTGAAATATTAAGAAACAATTATTTTATGTCTTTTTTTTTTCGCTTATATTTTCTTAACATTGAATAGATACTATTTTATATATATACATATATTGATTTAATCTTCAATCTTAATATCACTCATGCTTAGGCCCACAATCTTAATATATAACTCATTAATTCTTTAGCCTCATCGATAAGAATTCTTGATTCCATCTTTACTCTAAAAACATATGTCAATTTAATAAACTCAGTTTGAAAGAAAATTTTGTCTTTTTTTTTTTTTTCTTATTCTAATTTGTGTGATCTTTTTGTCTTTTTGTAGGACCTTAGCAACAAAATACTAATGAATGCGATCAAAGGTAAAGTAGTAGTCACTTTGCGTTAACTTTTTTCAAAAAAAATATTAGAAATACTCTTAATTACTTAGATCTGGGCTTTGATCTTATTTGCAGCATTTTCTCCCCTAAAAATAAGAGTAGGTGGGACCTTACAAGACCGAGTGATATACGAAAGAGAAGGCAATACACAACCATGTGCCCCATTTGTCAAAAATAATTCAGCGTTTTTAGGCTTCTCTCATGCCTGCTTACCTCTTTCTCGCTGGGACCAACTCAACATTTTCTTCAACCAAACCGGGTAACAACAACTTTTGCTACAATTAGATTCAACTGGACATGTGCACTTTATTTATTTATTTATTTATGTCAATTTCTTTACCAAGTCGGATTCAACTGGTGGGGGTTGTTTGCCACAGCCGCAACATGCTTGTCATGCTGGTCAGTTGCACACTTGTTGGCCACTAGTTCGGGCATCGAGAAGCATGCCATGGGCTTGAGTTGGTATGGGCCTAGCCCAGTCCAGCCCGGCCCTTGGGTGATGAAGGCTCGGTGTTGTTGGGCCAGTGTGCATGGCCTTGTTGGTATGACTGTTGTGTGGGCTGAGGGCGCAGCCCAGCTCCTTTGTTGGCCCATGTGTTGTTGGTTGCTTGTTCTAAGAGTGCATAAGGGTTGTAAGTGAGCGGCAGCAGCCCTGTTGGGTCTAATAAACTGATATCTTTCTTTAGACCAGGTGGTTCTTATATGCTGAGTTAAAAATGCATGTGACAACCACATGTTTTAAGGACATATGTCAATTTCATAGGCTGAGTTGAAAGAATTTTCTCCCAATTTGAAGGAAAATTGTGTCCTTTCTTTTTGCTTTTCCTAATTAGTTTCTGTTTTGAAATTCAGGGCAGTTGTTGTTTTTGGTCTGAATGAACTAAGTGGGAAGAGTATAGATTCCCAAGGTGCTGCTGTAGGAGCTTGGAATTCCAGTGATGCCGAGTCTCTTATACGATATACTGTCAGCAAGGGGTATACCATTCATGGTTGGGAGCTTGGTAAGAAGCCTTATGTAATTCACATATTTAAATTGAATATGTGGAAGCAGTTTGCTTTGGCTTTTAAAACGTGCGATTAAAAAACGTAATTTTTAAAAATACAGTTAAGCATTTGGTAAAATCTCTATTTGGCTTTCAAAACTTTTGGCTTGCAAAATCGCATAGCCAAACGGACTCTGACTTTACAAAATGGAGAAAGTGTAAGAGTTATTCTACATATCAACTAAATGATCAAATTCGGTCATTCCTATTAGTTTAAACTTTTGGGATAACTGATAAATTTAACATAATATTAGATCAGGTGTCTTGAGTTCATAGTTAACCGTCATTTCAATATCATAATGTAATTTGTTATATTTCATGATGTGGATATATAAAATTTCTGGTTCCTTCATCCTTGTCAGGAAATGAAGTGAGTGGAGGTGGAATTGGAACAAGAGTTTCAGCAGAACAGTATGCAGCCGACACAAACTCTCTCCAAGACATAGTGCAGAATATTTATGCTGGTTTTGAAGTTAAACCCCAAGTCATAGCACCAGGGGGCTTCTTTGACGCAGACTGGTTCACAGCATTCATAGACAAAACACCTAAATCTCTTCAAGTAGTTACCCACCACATTTACAGCCTTGGTCCAGGTAAATTAGCATATCAAAACACCAAATTAATATGCTTCTTTCTATTAATTTGGTTATTAATATGTTATCGGGGCAAAGATTCTGAGCTCGAATTTTGTCTCCGCCATTTAGAAGAGTTTGAATTAAGGATGACAATTTTTTACACAACCGGCAAACCTGATATGAATCCAATACGAAATTAGCAGGTTAAGGTTGAAGAGTCTAATATGTTTAATTAAATGGGTCATGTTATAATTAACCTATATAATTTTATATCTATGCATTGATACGACCCGAATCTGACATGAGACATTTAAGGCTGGCAATATAACAACCTGCAAATCCAACACAAAATTAACAAGTTGTGGTTACAGGATCTGACCAGTTTAATTAATTTAGTCGGATTAGAGTTGACCTATATAATTATATAACCATGTTTCAACACGATATGAATCTGACACATGAACAGAAATGATCACTCCTAATTTAAACTAAATATTTAACGTGGTAGACTTATTGAGAGCAACACTCTTCCTTTACAAGTATTTTTACTCATAATTTGTTTTTTTTCTCCTAAATATAGGCAGTAATGATCACCTTATTGACGAGATCCTAGATCCATCTACGCTTGACGGCATATCGCAGACTTTTGGAAGACTTCAAAGCATTCTGAAGAAGACTGGGACTCAAGCAGTTGCATGGGTTGGGGAAGCAGGCGGGGCTTATAATAGCGGCCATAATGGTGTCACTAATGCATTTGTTTTTAGTTTCTGGTAATTACTTTGCTAATTACTTCTCTCCAAATCTTTTCTTTCTTTCATGATTTCAATCTTTTCTTTTCTTAGATAGTGATCTTATTTTATTTTATTTTATTTTTTTCCATTGAATAAACGAACAGGTACTTGGACCAGCTTGGAATGGCATCATCTTTTGATACCAGAACATATTGTAGACAAACATTGATTGGTGGAAACTATGGCCTCCTCGACACTTCAACCTTTGTTCCAAATCCTGATTACTACAGGTTATTCTTGAACTTCAAGTAAAAGTTTTCCTCCATTCTCACATGCTCCAAGACAAATGTCAATCTAATAGAGACTAAGTTCATGAATTTTCTCCAACTCAATTTAAAGAGGTGACAATTCGTATTTGCATGTCGATTTTGAGTCGTATCAAGACATGAATATCAAATTATATAAATCAATCACAATTCGACTCATTTAATTAAACGGGTTAAACCCCTCGACCCTAACTCGCTAATTTCATATTAGATTTGTGTCGAGTTCAAAGATTATGTTAAAAATTGACAGCACTAAATGTCGCATGTCATATTCAAGTTGTATCGAGTCATAAATATAAGACTATATAGGTCAATCCTAACCCAACCCATTTTATTAAACGGGTCAAACCCCTTAACTTTAATCCCGCTACTTTCATATTGAATTCGTGTCAAGTTTGCTTAAGTTATGTAAAAAAATGTCGGCTAATAAATATTTGTTTTATTTCACAGTGCCCTTCTATTTCACCGCTTAATGGGAAACAACGTTCTGTCTACAAACTTTTCGGGAACAAGTAAAATACGTGCTTATGCTCACTGTTCAAAGAAAGGGGTGAGTACAATCTACAATTAGCAGGAAAAAAAAAAAAAGTTATACTGATTCATTGAGTTTCCATTGCTCTGCAGCAAGGAATCACGTTGCTTCTGATCAACCTAGACGGCAACAGCACATTTCACGTGCGTTTGTCGACTGAAAATACTACCAGAAGCAGCCTCATGACTTCAACTACACAAGAAAATCGAAGTCGAAGAACAAAATTTGCTACAGGGCCTGCTATAATTGGTGAGGGTACAAGAGAAGAATATCACTTGACAGCAAAAGATAGGGATTTACACAGCCAAACAATGCTTCTAAATGGGAAAATACTTGCTGTAAATTCAACTGGAGATATTCCACCCTTGGAACCAATACATGTAAATGAATCAGATCCAATAGCTGTTGCTCCTTTCTCTATTGTATTTGCTCAAATACCTTATATTAACTTCCCTGCCTGTAATTAGTAAAAATTGATGAATCCCATTTTCAAGTGTACCAACAAGATATGAGAAATTAGTGTATATTTGTTTTTTTAATCTTATTCTATGAGATGAAGAAACACAAAAATGAAATGTATACATGTTCATCGAGAAGAGAGAAGGAAAAGAAAAAATTGTTTACAGGGGCAGTTGTGTTTGTTTCAATGTAAAATGCATAAATCATTACATGGAAATCAAAATTGGCTACGATGCTCACTTAAATTTTTTTTAACAATTGAACATATGCTCACCGGGAGAAAAACTGCATTCACCCAATCTTATACACAACATCACAATAATTAGTTAAAAAATGCGAACCTAGAAGCCGTTCAAGTTGCCGTCACCTGCTGCTCTTGGAGTGCAAGTGGAACGGCTGGTCTCCAAGTAGTCCCTTCAGCGCTGTCCATAAGAGCAATTCCAACAGCAGCTAAATCTTTCCTAATTGAATCTGATTTTTCATACTCCTTGTTCCTTCTTGCTGCAGTCCTTTCTTCTATTTTTTTCAAGACTTGGTCTTCTGTCAACTTAGCACGCTTCAAAGCCTTTTCCCTCAGCTGCTGCAAAACCTGCAGCACAAGAAAGTAAATCTTAGGTACAAAATACGCAAACAGTTGACATTAGCAATCAGGATATGAGGAACATCGCGTCCGAAACCATTCAAATATCTAAAATCATTTAAAAAGAAGTGTGAAATGGTGGAGAAATAGAAAGAGTAAAAACATTGTCATAATGAAACAGAGAGCAGTCTCCTAACATGAATCTTCTGTACCTCTGAGTAACTTGTGGGCATCAATCCTAAAATAGTCAGAACATTCCTGATTGTCCTTTCCAAAGCTGCAAGAGATTCCATTCGCAAATCTTGCCTCTTCCCCTGCTTGGATCATTCAGTTACATAGGACACAAAGACAAATGAAAGAAAAGTAGGAACCATATCATACCAATAGCACGAAACAAGTGCATCAATTATTCATCAAAAAAAAAAAAAAACAAGTGCATCAATTATTCTGCAGGGAGAAGCAACAAAGTAAGTTACTGCAAAAATTATGGCAGCAATTTGGCTGGATCCAAATAAGACCCTTAAATTGGTCACAAACAAGTTAGGTTCTCAGGTTGAAATCATGGACTTAGGATTCGGTTCGGTTGTCAACTCATTAACAATGATTGAAACCCTCACTTATGTTTAATGTCAAACCAACTCAAACTTATTTTCATGCCAAAATACAAACCAATATTACATCCTATGAGTTTCTCTCAAGACGTACACAATACATTCAATCAAAATGAAATAAGCATAACAAAGTTACATATTGATACCAATAAACATGCGTATATGAAATACAATACCTGACGCGTATGTAGGAGATCATTGATGGTCTTTAATGGGTCAGATATTGCAGCCAGAACAACAGAAGTGTGAAGATCATCTAACATTGAGGCCCCAAAAATGTTTTGGAAGTTATTGATGCAATTTGCAGTATCTGGTGGGATCAAATCCACTCGAATGGCCACCTCCTTCTGGCTTAGAACATTTTCACAATCATGCAAGGCCTGCAACCAATTGGATCTCATGAAGATGAAAAACAGTAGAAAGTGCGATTTTAATAGGAAACCATCAGAGAACACGTGACATGTGAAATCTGTCTATTAGATTATTTATTATTAAAGTATTCTTCGTCTCATTTGTCTCAAATCTAAAGTGCCAGAAAATTCAAGAAGAAAGAGTATAGCATTTTCTCAAAATCATTTGAAATGCTGCATTGCATCACAGGAAACTAAACCCAAGGAATCGCTAAAAAGAAATGGTGTCTTTCATCAAGGACTCATGCAGGACCAATCAGACAATAACCATAGCAGATTGGTCCAAATAGAGAGTTTGACTCAAAATTGAAGGAAAATAATGAATTAAAAATAAATATGATCAATAACGTCGGGGTGATTCATCCTGAGAGAGAGCGAGAGGGGGGGGTTGTTTCTTTTTGTCGAAAGGCAATCAGATCCTTAGTACCTGATAGATGTAGAAAATACGATCCGAAGCACTTTCAAGCTGCACATCAGAGTAGTTGATTGGAGATCGGTAGTGGGTCCCCATCAAGAAAAGTCTCAAAGCCAGTGGATGGTAAAGGTCTATAACCTGGGAAAACATTTACTCTTACACCAAAGGGATGATTCCAAAATTGACGCTGATGCAAAAACTTAAGGACTCAAAGAAGATGATAAAGTCAGTTGCCATAACATAAAACAAATATAGGAAAACAATTGATTGCTCTAAACCAGATAGAATCCTTTACCTGCCGAATTGTAAAGAAGTTTCCAAGGGATTTGGACATTTTCTCTGAGTCAACAGTGACAAAGCCGTTGTGTATCCAGTAGCTTATATTGCTCTGTTTACATGCAGCACAACTCTGAGCAATTTCGTTTTCGTGGTGGGGAAACACAAGGTCCATTCCTCCCCCATGTATATCAAAAGAGTAACCGAGATAAGCAGCACTCATGGCACTACACTCAATATGCCATCCAGGTCTTCCAAGACCCCATGGGCTCTCCCAACATGGCTCTCCCTCCTTTGCAGCCTGCAAAATTTTATAAACTCTTATAATAACTTTCAACTAATTCTGAACTGAAGCTTGGATGCAAACATCATAAATAATAGTGTTCACCAGCTTCTATCCATGTGCCAATAGTATTGAAGATGACTGAGAAGTCAGTGTAAATACACAAACCAAATGATATTATAAGGGGAACGGATCAATCAGAACAATAACCAACGTGGAGACCAGCAGTGATGATTTGCCAATACAAAAAAATGTCAGAATTTACCAACAAATTTTCATATATCTAGTCTATTTCCTATAGAATCATTTAGTTACAGAAACTTAATGCATTTCACATTGAAAAATCTTTAAAGAAAATTTTATTGTCTTGATCACATGCAACATAGATCTACACTTCCAAGTCAACCAGTATTCACAACATGTTACATGTGTGAATGCGTCATCAAACCACAAATCAACATGTAGGTGCACACATGCATACAAATGCACAAACAAGAATTCTACAAACTGGACTCCCTTACAGATCTGCTAAGAGTAAGCATAAAAGGTCAGATTTACCAATTCAGATTTTCAATAATTTGTATTCATCATGCAAGTGCTTTTTCCAAAATTGTAACAGACACTTGCCTTCCATAAAGCAAAATCAGCGGGGTTTTTCTTCCTTGAGTCCACAGCAACCCGCTCACCAGCTCGATTATCTTCTAATTTTCGCCCGGATAATTGTCCATATTCAGGAAACTTGTCTACATTGAAGTACACGTCCCCATCGACGCTGTAGGCATACCCATTATCAAGAATCTGCCAAGAAGTGTGTCAATGAATTAAAATGAACATATCTCATATTTCAAGGAAAAGCATCCAAGAAAGCAAGAGGGGTATATAACAGATACAAATACACTCATTGAAAATCAAAAGATATTTTAGAGGAAAAGTGTGAAGTTATTGCAGAATACATTCATATTACCATTTTACTAACAAGTCAATAACACGTAGCACCTTGAGACAATAGATAATTTATATTAACAGTCTCAAAGTTAATGCAGAATCTGTTCATTTTACGATAATGCTACAAAAAAAAAAAAAGGTCAAAAAAAAAAGGCACCTGCTTGATCATGTTGATGATTTGGGGCATGTGATCTGATACTCGTGGTTCAACAGAAGGTGGCAGGCAATGAAGATATATCATATCTTGACGAAACTCTTCGCAGTAGCGTCTGCTCAAACTGATTGGATCCTCCCCCAGTTCATTTGCCCGAGCAATTATCTACAGAATTTGAAAAGTGCAGACTCAGCTATCCTGTCATACCAATGTGAAAATAAGTTGGTATTTGGTATCCAGTTCTGATAGCACAATAACATCAAACCTGATTGACATATGAAGAGCTACGACCCAAATTAAAACACTGTCGAACAGGACAGTAACAGAAATAATCAAGAGTGCAATGAAAGATGCCTATAACGAAGAATTAGATGGCTCAAGTTGTAGAATGTGAACAAATAAGTCAAACAGATCAGAAATCAAGAGACCATATCCAACATTTAAGCGCGCTTGACAGTTGGAGGGTGGGGGAGAGAATTCTCGATCTTCAAGTTAGTTCGACATTTAGATGCTACGTTTATTAAACTTTGTTCGTCAATCTTAAATTGGAACTCAAGAAAGCACTTATTTCAGAACTCATAAAACTACAAAAAGCTTAATGTGTATATGTGAAACTGAATTAACGGCCTACTCCTGCAATTACATTTTTCATGACCACTTAGTTTCCGTTTAGTTTAGCAGTTCAAAACTCAGCGATTTGGCCTGCGTATTTTAAAACGTGAATTTTTTTCACATTTTCAAACCACCATTTTTTTCAAACGTACCCCCACGATTTTGTTTAAAAACAGGCTTTTGGACTACGAAATTGCCGGGCCAAACACACTATAATTAGTGATTCAACCAAAGTCTATTCAACAGAAGGGAGAGCTCAACCAAATGGATTCCTACACGTTCAGCTACAAAGCCAATAAAGAATGCATGGCTAACCAAGCAATCTCTTATCACTTTTTATTCGAAATCCCAACAAGCCCATCACACAATTTACCAAGCAGAAAATAAAATCAATACTAAAATTCGTAATTCTTAAGCGTTAGCTAACTGGGCAATTTCAGCTCACCTTGTCGTCAACATCGGTGAAATTCCGTACATAACGGACTTCATACCCCAAATGCCTAAGATATCTGCCTAAACACAAACACATTAACACATTAACAAAACCCAAATACACAAACACATTTTCTACATATATATACACAAATATGTGGAGAGAAATACAGAGGGAAGTGAGGACCTGTTGAGAACATCAAATGTGACATAGACGCGAGCGTGGCCGATATGGCTGAGATCGTAAGCGGTGACTCCGCAAACGTACATGCCCACCAGACCCTCCACTTTGGGCTTGAACACTTGCTTCTTCTTGCTCATCGTGTTGTACAGCCACAGCTCCGTCGATGAAGACGGAACCGAAGGCTGAGGCGAGCTCAGAGAACTGAGACGAGTACAACGGATAAGGCTGCTCTTCTTGGACTTGGGCTTGAAGAAGAGGGTGTGTGAGTGGTAGGTTGTGAGTTGAATCGTCCGTACCGAGTTGGGGAATCGGATTGGGGAGAAGGGTCTGTAAAACTTGAGAAGCGTAGCCATTTCGGTTGTTTCTGTGGTTCTGCTCTCCGATTTGCTGTCGTTTTGGGTTTAAGCTTTTCGTGCCCCTAGAATTAGAGGTCAAAAAAGGAAAAGCATCCTCTCCATTTCAAAGGAAATGGAGAGGAGCCGTTTAGGCATATAGGAGGGGTAATGTTGTCCAAAAAAAAATGAAATTACAAAATTGCCCATTATATTTGCCTAACTGGCTCCTTTTTATTTCCTTTAAAATTGAGAGATTTTTTTTTTCGTCAAAAAAAGAATAATGAATGTATAATTTACCCTAAGATTAAATGGGTAATATAAATGGACAATCGTCGTGCTCAAAACATAGCTCATTGGGCCACTACCATTGGCTCGTTTAGCAACTTTTCCTTAAATATGTTTCTATTGTTAAATCTTTTACTTGACAATAAAAAAAATTTCTCTTAGTAGACTTTTTGTGGCCATATTTTTTAGAGGCCGTGTATCTTTTCTCTCAGTTGTATTTACCTTTCTATTATATTTGCTTTGTACGGTTGTTTTGGTTTCCACACTCATCTTTAAAAGATAAATTAAAAAAAAAAAACCATTAGCCCTTTAAATTCTTTTTGATAAAAATAGGATTTTCTTTTTTTAATCTTAATTATTTTTTTTATTTATTGATATCACAACATTATAATCTGGGTAGCAACTAAATATCACCCCAAATAATCAGAGTTAGAGTAAAAGACAATGAGAAATGTTAAAAATTACATTTTTATTTCATTTTGTTAACATGACACTACCATTCAGCTCATAAATTAGCCCTTATTAAAATAAAAAATAAAAAAAATTAAAGACTAATTGGCATGTCACATCAATAAAATAAAATAAAAGTAAGATATATTGGATTACCCAAAGAAAATATCACCCAAAATTATAGCAACGGTGGTTAGGAGCTCAATTGCCATTTTCATGATATTGGGACCAATGAAATGGAATTGGAAAAATGAAGAGGATTCACTTTATGATTAATATTTTGTTTTGCTGTATTTAACAGTGTAAATGTTATTGTGTTATTTAAATGCAAAAATATATACCATTAAATTCTGTAAAATTTAATCTAAAGTTTTTGAACCATAAAATAGATCTTCTACATTTTACTTGTCCTGATCCCATTGAAGTAGAATGTGTCAACCAGTTTAAGATGATAATTGATTTATTTATCATTAGAGTTTAATTCCATAATAATTTTAAAAGTTACATCATATTTGGAATGGTCAAAAGGAGATAGGAATCTTACATATCCTCTAAGTGTCCTACCTGTTGTGCACATTTCTTTAAAGTATGCCAGAAAATAACCCCTACTCTACTTTCCTCTACAGAATTGTAGGAGCATGCTTCACATGAAAATTTTTCCAAGTATGCTTATTTATAATAAGCATTACAAAAGATAGGAGCCAAATGCCTACATTGGTCTAAAACGGGATGTGTCTTTGGTATTTAACAGCGTTTTCTGGTATAGTTTTTTTTTTTTTTTTTTTGACAAATTTACATGAAACCAAATAAAAATTTGGCCCGATCGAACAACCAGAAAACGATATTCAAAGCTGGGGTGTAAAAGTCACTTGCAAATTTGCACAGCATGTCACAAGTTCCTCTGGGAAGCTAACAAATCAATTAAATTATATTACACGACACAAATCATTGCTATAGTTCAATTCTGGATTAACTCCGGAGAAAGAATGAACAGGCATAATTGGCAGGAAACAGAAGCATGAAATATTTCATCAAGTTAATACAGTAGCATCCAGCTTCACTTAAGCTCAAATAGCAGGCACCAACTGGAGAGGACAGTTTGGTAAACGTATTCCCTCCCCCCTACAAAAAATTGCTGCTGACTCTCCTGATCCAAGAGAGTAATCTTGCTAATGTTTTCACAAATCCGTTGAGGCAAGCGGATGCAACAAATATGCGCACAAATGTTCGGAAAGTAATGATGCTCCTGATGCAAAACTTGCTGAATGAATAGACCGAAAAGGACATTGGGCGTGTTTTCCTGATAAGAAGCTATTTCCTCTGATCAAGCCAGGGAACACACCTTGTCTGGCAATACAATAGAAGGACATCGAATAGTTACAAAGCTGGTAAACATGTCTTAAAAATGATGGTCAAACTTCTTTTGAACACTAATTAAGACAGACCCCCCAACCCTCCTCAGACCCTATGTTTCAAAGATTGTTCTGTGATTTGACTCTTTCTTCAAGGTTTTTTCTATTTAGAGTCGTTATTATAGAATCGATTTTCGCCTACTCTCTATATTTGCCATCAAGAATTGAGGGAAAATTTGGATAATGTTAGATAAACCACCAAGTTTATTAAAATTTAAGCATTGCAGCAAACTCACCTTGTCTAATGCTACTGCAGCAAAGGCGGTTGTCATCTATGTAAGTTGATTGGAGACCCATCATCCATGAACCCACTGATATATCATCATGAGCATAAGCCTTGAGAGATGCACTGGATATGACAAGGAGAATGGAATGAGTTTCAAAGCCGTATACAATGATAAAATGTAACACTATGTTCAGCAACTTCAGTTTAATACAACGGAGGGAAAGAAATGGTGCAATATAAGAAATGAAACTGCTCAACTCCAAGATCTATACAGCTTAGCTTATCATAAAACTATAAGCAGCTTACCTGCTCATGATTTAAACTGAAAAGGAATTCTTTTATCACTTTGGACTTACAAGGACATCATTGTGTAAACATTCAAAATATGCGAGTTGACAACAAATGAGAGTCATGGACAAACCAATTGGACTGACCACATTCCGATTTTCAAATAGATTTAGATCTTGAGGTCCTTTCATCAGCAAATTAGAGTAAGCCGACACAACCTAAGCTTATCATTAGCTCAAAACTTAAAACAGAATTGCCTATTGAAACCGGACCCTGTTTTACCAGTTAAGGCATTGGTAACTAACCTGTTTATGTTAATATACTCAGCTAAATTCTTGGAGAGGATAACAAGAGTGCCAGATGCATGTCGGAAGTACCTGATGAAGAAAAGTAATTCAGGTCAAGTTTCATATCACAGCAATTGGAGCAGCAATGAGCACCATCATAAAGCGAAATGTCAACTACATAATTGATCCCTAAAGGAGGAAAGATGCAGACTAGTTTGTGAGAACCATTTTCAGTCCTCCCAGCATCCTCAGAAATAATTATCATATCATGCAGCAAACAAACACGCCACTGTCAACTCCTTAAAGTTATACAATAGATGATTAAAGGTGAGGACGATTGTGAAGTTGCATTGCAGACTGTTCAAGTGAGTATTGTACAATGAAGCCCGCTTCTTCATATGTCTGGTTTTTTTAAGCCAATTAGTCCAAGACTATCAATGCTTTACATTTATCAAATATTCATGTCTAATGCTATAGTTAAGGCCACTCTTAATTTCACAAGTTACTAAAGCTGATTAATGTTATGAATGATTAACACTCCATTAGCTGTCAATAAGGCAAGGAAAACATAGAAAAACACTGCAAGTTGACCAGATTTTCTTCTCTTCTCCCACCCCCAGCAACCAAATAAAGCAAAAATGAATAAATGAATTTAGAGTAATAGAGTTAGATCGCATTAACTATTAAAAAAGTTGAACCAAATAAAAAAGTATTGAACGCATATAATGCACAAATATCTTGAATAAAAAAAAAAAATGAAAACTCCACACTTGCTCTCTTAACAGAAAAAAAAAAAAAAAAAAAACCCTCCACACTTGTTCTCATCCACTAGCTAGTAGCCAGATCACTTACGATTTCTCATCACCAAATTTCCACCAGTCAGGTTCATACCAAGCCTTTCCCCTGAAAATGAACAACATTTTAAATGCTGAAAAGCTTATTTCAATAACCTTTGGATGGTAAACACTTTCAGGTTAGAGTAAGCAAAGTTTAAGCCGCTCTATGATAAAATTCACCATTGAATAATTATGCATGTCCATTTTCATACATAGACCATAGTAATCATATACACGTGTGTTGTCTACTTGTTTGACACTGTGAAGCATGTTGAAGATCCATAGAGGAGTTAACATGAAGAAGATAACAACTGTATAATCAGAAAAACAAGAACAACATAATTTAATTGTCCTTTTACATACTTTGTACTTAATAAAGGTGGACTTCTTGTAAAAGACTAAACTGGTGCCTAACATAAGTGGATGCTGGTGACAAGCCAACAAGTCTCCTACATACCAATTCGCTGCAGGGAGAGGCCTCTCACATTCATAGGAACTAATTTTAGCAGTTACAATATTCATAGGATAACGGTTTTAATAATATAATTTGTTCACAGCATTCTTTTTTCAGACATTAATGGTGCTTAATGAACACATAATCATTAACATGATGACTAAAAGTTATCTAAAAGGGTGAATAACTATTAGAATAGCACCATATTTGGTTCTAAATATTATATATAGCTAAAATAGTACTACACAAATATGAAACAACATAATTTTCAGATACTCGATCAAGATCCTTTAAAAGAATTATACTTCTATAATAAATTTCAATTAATTCCTACCATTTTTTTTTTTTTTGGTAAGTATAAGAATATAAGAAAATAGGGCCACATATAATTACAATATAATTATTCTACACAGCTTGGGAAGATAATTTGAACAACTTCAATTAAGATTTAGAGTTCTTATAAAACAGTAAGAGTACATAAGTTAATATCTATCATGGATGAAGCAAGACAAGCAATCACAATGAAGCTGAAGAAAATATAATAGAGCACATACTCGTCAGATATCACATCTCCTGACTTCATGCACCCAATGTAAGCACCATCTTGACCACGACGACGATCAAGAAGTCCAATTAGCCCCTCTGCTAGACCAGAAAACAGTGCTTATGTATCGAAAATTTCTGATAAATATATCAGAATTTACCAAGTTGTGATGTTCTGGACAAATAGTATATAAAAAATTACCAAGATCCAGGTCTATGTTGTCATCAACTTTTACATAAAATTCTGCATCCCATTTTTGAACCGCAGTACTGAAGAAAAACTTTGCTTTCTTGGGCAGCTCTTCCTGAGCCTCCTCATGACCTTCCTAATATATTATCACAGAAACATGTACGTTTAAACTCTATGATTTGCATGTTCATAAGGATATAAATGAGAGGAAAAGCTACTCAAACTTGAGCAAGTACGTACAACTTAAAGAAATCAAAAGTTTCTTTTGCATTAGAAGTTTAATATTGTACGCAGAGAATTGGTGTACATAGCAATATCAAGATTCTTTGATTAAAGCCTGGTTATCAGAAGAGAGGAAAAAACCAAAAAGTATTCATCTGAGAGATTCGATTTTTGTATTTGATTTGATTTAAAATTTTCAAAATGTCTCTGTTAAGATCTGTCACTGATAAAGATACCATTATAACAAAAATTTTGAGTTTATATGTCAGTTCATATAATCAAAGGTAGAAGACTGAACAGTTGAATTGTAGTAACATTTGAATCTATAACTTACAAGAAGCAAGAAATCCTTTGTTGAGCGATTTTCCTCGTCAATATTGCGATCTAAGCTATCACCTCGATTGGCACTGCGAGTTTCAAAGTGGAAAAAAAAAAACAAATAAATAAAAAATGTGAGAGAGAACTTAGTCCCATTCTCCTACCAAATTCTAGAGCTGGCAGTTCCAAAAGAACCAACCAAACAAGTAAATGTACAAGAAAGCATATATGATATTATTTTAAGGATTAAGTTATTTGGAAAAACCTCCGACCAATTACAAAGCGAATGACCACTCCTCTTTCTTCAAGTTTTCTTAAGTCATCACCTGTAAAAGCCAAAATGGTGCATGTAATACATTGTTTAAAAAGAAAGGCATATCCCAATATGGGGCTGACATGTTTGACATGTCATACAACATTTAGATATTCATATAAAGTATAAGTGATAGAGATACATAAGCAATTAATTATAAGTAAAGGAGAACAAACAAGATTAGTAAATCGTGAAGCATTGTAAATTAAGGCCTCATATATCTCAACTAGATAGAATATTACAAAAAATAATTCTCACAAGCTTGCTTAAATATATAAATATGCCATGCTTCAATGTTAAATATGTCTTGATTGGTCAAACTCAAATGAGATCTGGATTGAAAACCTTGGGCAAATATATTATTCCTTGTTTAAGATCAAACCCTTCTTTCTTCAATTTATGGTTTGGTTTCTACTTCACAGACAATAGACACTCAAATTTGAACCACTCGAAGTCTTTGAAGTTTATCCTGACGGATGAGTTCTTGATATTTTAATGATCCTTTAAATTGTTCTGTAAAAATTTATTATAAATGATTTGAGAAGTCTAACTGAGTGATACTAGTAAGTTCATCTACTTACTGGAAAAAGAATGTACATGTCTGCTCAGGCATCAAGCTCAATTCGTTAATAATTTATAATTAGAGAAGGCAGTCTAAAAACGACATAAGTTTTCAATGACATACGGATATATGATAAAAAAAACTAAACTATCTGCAAGGTAGCACCAGCAAAGAGAGATTTTCAAGTATGGTCAGAAGCTATAGCTTTTACAATCTGACAGAGCTAGAAATCCAGAAATGGGTGACAGGAATGACCAGAACATGTGGACAGAGTTTTTGACTTCCAGTCCAAAAAAAAAAATTTATAGGTAAACGAAATATCATTAAAAATGCAAAAGGCGCAATTCAAGTACACATGGAGTATACAAGAGAAACACCAGGCTAAAAAGAGAGAACACGTCAAAAAATCATGAAAACTAAGCAAATTAAGATGCAAAGCAGCTGTCTAGTGGTAAGGAGTTTTGAAAAAGAAAGACTTAAGTTCTGCAACCGTCCTCTCATAGTTTTCAAAACTTCCATAACTTCTTCTCTCCAAAGACACCACAAAAGGCAGGGAGAAACCATCTTCCACACCACTACGCTCTTAGAACTACCTCCTAACCCTCTCCAAGAAGCAAAAAGGTCTACTACTCATTTAGGCATGATCCAAGCTAACCCAACACAACTAAAAATAGCACTCCACAAGGCATTGGCGCTTCCACAATGGAGAAGATGATCCACAAACTCCCCACTCCTTTTACACATTCAACGCATCAACCACAATAACATGCTATTTCCTTAGGTTATCCATGGTGAGGGTCTTCTCTAGGATGGCTGTCTAGGCAAACAAACGCAGCTCTCAAGGAGGGGCTTTATGCTGCCAAATACTCTTCCAAGGGAAAGGAGTGTTATCATGATAAACAAAAACGTTATAGAAAGATCTAATGTCAAACATCTCTCTCTTGGAGTAGTACCAACGAAGCTTGTCTTCACCTCCCTGCATCAATCAAAAGGAATATAACAAGTTAAAAAACTAAGCAAAGACATCCACTTCCCAATCGTGAGCATCTCTGATAAAGATTAAATTCCACTGATAGGATTCACTAGATGACTCCAAGTAATCTACCACGGATGCCTCCTTTATGCAAGCAATACCATACAAATCCAGGAAAATATCCTTGAGAACCTAACCCCCCACACCACTTGCATGCCAAAATCTAATTTTGAAGCCATCTCCTAACCTCAAATCTGGTATGACTAGAAAACTCCCTCCAACCCCTCCTGATATTTTTCACAAACCCACCCTATACGATCCATGAACCTCATTAGAAGACCTCCCACCCCATGAACTGTCATATTTGGCATCCATTACGACTCTCTCATACACATAGCACCAAAGTCACTTCCCCAAAGGAGCACGATTGAACAAAAGTGAGTTTCGAACCCCCAAACCTCCCTCAACAAGCAGAGAGCAAATCTTGGACCGGCTTATCAAGTGAAATTTTAACTCATCACCTAGCGCACCCCATACAAGTCTCACTGTAACTTTTCTATGTGATTTGCAACACCAATAGAAATTGGAAAAAGAGACAAGATATACGTAGGCAAATTGGGCAGACTACTCTTTATTAAGATAATCCTTCCACCCTTAGACAACTATATCCTCTTCCACCTAGCTAGACGACACTCAATCTTCTCAATAACACCATCCCAAATATATTTGGCCTTAAAAGGAGCACCCAACAAAAGGCTAAGATACTTCGTAGGCAAAGAAGACACTGCACATCCCAAAATACTGGCCAGGCCATCAACATTATTGACATTACTCACAGGAACCAATTCTAACTTAGTCAAATTAATTTTCAAACCAGAAACAGCTTCAAAGCATAAGAATAAGGCACGCATATAGCGTAGATGTTCTAGGTTTGCCTCAAAAAAAAGTAAGGTGTCATCCACAAATAAAAGATGAGAAATATGAAGCACACCAATGATCCTAGACCCCCACAAAAAAGCCTCCATCTACCATAACTTAAAGTATTTTAGTCAGAGCCTTCATAATAATGACAAAAGGCAAAGGAGACAAATAATCACCATGTCTCAAACCACAATGGCTACTAAAGAAACTAGGAGTGTCATTCACGAAAATAGAAAAGCGTACAGAAGAAATACAATGCGCTATCCAATAGGTATAATAAAAGCTCTCAATTAACATGATCGTAGGCCTTCTCAATATCCAATTTGCAAGGCACATCTGGCACACCAGATTTAATCTTATTATTCAGACATTCATTTGCTATAAGAACGAAATCAATGATTTGCCTACCTCTAACAAACGCATTCAGAGACTTCGAAATAATCACAAAGCAATACCAAGTTGATTTCAATAGTTAAAAAAACATTCATTTGACTTTATGTACTTTTCAAATTGCCGCTAATAAATATCATCGTACACCCAAAAAACCGAAAAGATCAAGTTATGTAAAATATCTGATGATCAATTTTGTAACCAATGCACATCCCAGTCCCAAAAGATAGTGATGGAATTTAGATAGCAAGAAATGTATGTAAAGACCAAGACTTTATCTTAAATCAAACTTGGAAGCTTAATATTCATCCAAGAAAGAATAAGTATAGACCCAGCATAATCAGCACATTGCAATCCCAACTGACCTTTAGGCATCCAAGACCCTCTAAACACATTTCGCTTCAAGCGACTACCAAATCCAGTATAAACTCCAATAACAGCAAGAAGCCTTTGGCCAGAAGAAGACCCATTTTGCTGCAATTGGTTCTTGAGGTACCCTTGACTCTTCGCCAACGTCAATTCCATCTCAGCTTCCACAATCCTCCTCTCCAGATCACTAAAGACCAACACCACAGATACCAATACAAACACCATATAATGACACAAGGAAACATACCAAACTATAGAAAGAAATATTAAAAGGAATTAAAATAAAATAAAATAAAAAAAGATAAGAAAGGTACCTGCATCCTAGAACCATTAGCTTATCTTCAACTGTAAGCACTTTGGGCCTCTAACAACAATAACATAGAAACATCTTAAAGATATATTGAATTAAAAAATCGAAGAATAAACAAACATCAGCACATGCCAACATCCCGCAAGTCGGAAGCCAGGAGAATGCAAGAAACCTTTAGATAAAAGAAACCATAATTTCTCATCTTATGAAGTCTCTTTTTCAATCCCCCCAAAAATCAGGGACCGCAAGATTAAATTCAACTTATTGTTTTCTATAAAGAAATCAATCTCATTAAAAGCGCAAGGGGCGCAACCCAATTACACACGAGCTATACAAGAGAGACCCCATGAAGTATAGAGACCCCCTGGAGAAAAACTGGACCTATTCTAATATTTATAATAAGCTTAACTGAGCTCAGTTTTGTTTCTTGAGGTCCGATACAATGGAAATCATTATTAACTTACTTCAATTTCCTAGTACAATATTCATATTTCAGTGCATAAAAAAAGGAGAACAAAGAGAAATCACAGACCTTGAGGGAGTTCTTGTCAAGAAGGCCAGTAAGTAATTTTCTGTTCTCTGCATCCTGCCACAACCTGATTATCGCACAACCAAAAGAAATTGAAAAACTAGTATGAATGATTGAAAATGCACAAATCGTAAATGCGTTGCTGATCAGCCACCGCAGCAAAAATAAAGAACGAAGCAAAACATATATAATTAGATAGCTGAACTAAACGCTGCGTTTCGGTTTTTCTTTTTCTTTTTTTCTTTTCTTTTTCCACGGATTGGATCATGGAACCAACAACACCGGCATCGTATTTGACTTCCATTGACCCCGAATCTACAATGATCATTCCAATAATATGCAGCCAAACACATCCTAACTACTATCATTATTTTTTTCCAGAAATGAAAATCAAAGCAAAACCTCAAATCTAGAATTTTCTTGTCTCGGTCAAGGAAGAGAGACGAACCGGCCGGCAACATAGAGCCAAGCGACGCAAGAGAGGAAGACCATTAGAAGCGAGGGTTTCGAGGCCTGGAGAGGCTTAGATCTCGACCGCTTTTCCGATTTCATTGTCGTCGGTAAACTCTCCATCTCCACCGGAGAGAGATTGAGAGAGAGAGAGAGAGAGAGAGAGTCACTACTCTTGGGACATACGTCAATGCAAGTGTTGATGATTTGAATGAGAGATAGTGAAGGTAAGTAGTCCGATCAATTGGAAATGGAAGAAGAATCAGTGAAAAACAGCTTCAGAAGAAGCTTTGAATTTTCAGGGAGAGAGAGAGATTTGGAGCGAGCGTTTACTTCAAGGCCAGGCAAGAACTCCCTCCAGGTTACCTTTTTGGCCCATTGACAAATTATTGGGCCTCGTAGATTTGACAATTTCTATATAAATGAAATGGTAGGTTGTATATGTGGTGAATGGATGTAATTATGCTTCAGTGTAGTACTTTTGTATTATCTTTAGGTTATGTTTGGTATGCGGAATGACTATTCCTTGGAATAGCCCTTAGTAAGAAAGGAATGAGTGTAATGAATTAGTATTGTAATAACTATTCTTATAGCCATGATGGAATGGTTATTCCTTTAATTGAATGAATAGTCATTCCTCTTAAATTTAAGAGGAATGGCTATTCCTTCAATTGAAGGAATAACTATTTCATTATGGCTATCGAAATGGTTATTTCAAGCTTAATACACTACATTTATTCATTTCTTATTAAAGACTATTCCTTGGAATAGCCATTCCGCGTACCAAACATGTCTGTTTGTAGTTCTGTTTAAGTTTTTTTTAAATATATATATACAACATTTCTCGCTGTGCTATTTATGAGATAAATGTACTAGCATCACGCGGGGCGTTACATGACTATTGAAAACTGTTGGTGCTATTTTTAGGTCGTCTTCTTCAATGCCTTCCAGCTCACTTCATATCACCGAACATAAATATTTTGGGAGAACATGTTGCAGGGTGGCAGTGTCATTTCCTTCTTTTTAGCTGTCTCCTACACATGCTAAGTTCAGGTGAAGAGACTAACATGCTCTTAACTTTATGAGGTGAGCCAGCACAAAGAAGGAAAGGACACTGCCACCCTACAACATGTTTCTCCCAAAAATTATTTTATATTCGGTGATATGAAGTGAGCTGGAGGCATTGAAGAAGACGACCTAAAAATAGCACCAACAGTTTGGCGCCGTCTGTGAGAACGACAGTTTCTCATCCCTCAAAATCATTTCTTCGTTAGCAAAAACAACAAAAAATGGCTTTAGCAGCTGTTCGACCAAGAGGATATGGAAGACAAGGTTCGGGTGTACATGAAGAAGTAGAAGGAAGAAAGAGAAGGAAGTACAAAGGAAAAAAAAAAAAAAAAAATCCGTGGAATAAATGCTAGTGTTAGAAAAAGACCTCCCCATGTCAAAGTTACTGTATATTTTTCCGCATCCCAATTTCTTTTATTGTATTTTATCCACTTATCAATTGTGCTTGACAAATGACCCCTGCTGGACGGCCAATATGAAGTGAGCTAGAAGGCATTGAAGAAGACGACCTAAAAATAGCACTAACAGAAACTAACCATGAAAATTTATAGATATTGTTGGTATGTTTTTGATGGTTGGTCAAGAAAGTTTTGTGTCAATTGTTATGATGTTACGAGAATCATGTTAGAACGTGTGACTCGTCTCTCCATTGGGAATGAAGTAGGATTGAGCTTCCTATTCCGGACTATTGTGATAATTTTGTATGTTATGAAAAGAACTTAAACCTTAGATTTTAGAGGAATTTAGATCTTTTTTCAAACACGTAGTTTTGGATGATTCTCTTCTAAATTTTTAAGAGTTCTCGAACTTTCGTTGGTTTTATCCATCTTAGTGGGCCGCAGCTTTCATTGGCTGTATTCCCAAGTGACTTTCACTTTTCTGAGTTTTCTCTCTTGTTGTGAAGTGTTAATTGTCTGTCTGAATTGGATTTTCAATTGTTTAGATTGTTTTTATTTTTTTTGTTTTTCTTTTTATTCTCTATAATTTGTTTCTTCGGTACTAATTTTTTTTTAAAAAAAAAAAAAAAAAAAGCCCAACTCCTATTCGGCTTGGATACCACCCCAACACGAATTGGAGTTTGACTCCTGCCCAAAGTGCACCGTAGTGTTTAAACTCACCTCTGGCTCTAACAATAATCCTATTGCCATAAAATGACTCTGACTTTAAATAAAACAATACTAGTAAATAATGCAATACTAGAAATAGATACCCACTACGACCTGCTTCCCCAACTTATCTGGCTTTCGGTATCCCTATTACCATGTGCAGACTACAGGGCATTAGAATTGTTAAAGCTTTGTCCACGGCTGAGCTTTAACACAAACGAATTCACACCTACAAATCTCTTAAAAATGTGACATGAATGAGGTCTGAAAAGACACATTAGAGAGATTTTAGGGCTTTTTTTTTTATGGTCCCCATTTTAGGAGTATGATAATCCACTTTATATCTATTAGCCTAATCCATTTTAGAAGTATGATAAGGACGATTGTCACCTCATGATTGGAAACAGACATTAAAATCCTCTCCTCGTCCTTCTTCTTGCATGATAATCAAATTTTAGCGTGGGGAAAAGTACGGCCTCGTTTGTTTGTTAAAGACTTTTTGCTTTTTGCCTTTTTGTCTCTTATCAAATAAAAATATTAATAAATAACCAAAACACAAAACATTTTTAAAAATATAAAAATATTTTCACATTTATGGCACATCATAAAAACAAACACAAAATGCTCCCCCTAAAATGCGTTAACTAGCACAGCATATATTTCTGCTTTTAGAAGCAAAATAGTAAAACATGCAACTAAAATTCAAGCTTTAAATATTTTAATATTGAATGCATCAGACTAGATTGAAGAAACATGTCAAATTAATAGATTAGGTTTGAAGAACATATCTAACAGCCCTAATCCAGATTAGAGAAAACCTGTATACGTATTTTAATGTTGAATGCATTATACTTCAATTCATTGGCTACTTTATTGCTTTCAAATCGAGGCATTTCAAAAATTTTATGGAATTGAGCCCCTACACAAACACAAACCACCCGGGGACATTATAAGATGAGTAATGTTATAAACTATATCTCATTTCACTAGGCTGGCATAACAGTAGCTATTAATCCTTATATCAGTCTTAATTAAAAATAAATAAAGAAGTATAAGGGCTAATGAACACTTTCACATAAATCCAGTGAGATGGAGGGTGTAGCATATAACATTTCCCCTTTTAAGAATAGGTTGCATGCCTTTCAAGCTAGCCACCAAGGCAACTAATACTTTCCAGAAAAGAAGTATAATTTGAGAGCGTGGGTCCAGATAAATGTTACAGGGCCTATTCGCTGGATAGAACAAAGACCTCCAGGGCTCCAACCTTAATGTTTCATAAAATTTAGGCTTTTGAGCTGAGAAGGGAAAACGGGTACACAATTTTTCAAACTAATCCCTTAACTACTCCTGCCAGCAGCACCAGGTAACAAGTTTGCCAGAGAGGGAACCCCTTGGCT
This sequence comes from Betula pendula, assembly GCA_900184695.1. NCBI lineage: Eukaryota > Viridiplantae > Streptophyta > Magnoliopsida > Fagales > Betulaceae > Betula > Betula pendula. Next base: position 324,857 of record FXXK01000546.1, on the reverse strand, counting down.
CCTCATTTCTTCTTGTGCTCGCCTCATTTCCTCAGGATCTGCCCCCAAAAACCCAACAATTAGATATGGTCAGTAAGAGAACAGGAGCCAGAAAAACAACCCCTATTAGCATTGAGAAGCTCTCATCAAACATTAGGCTTATCTACGCAATTAGAAAAACTATTTAGTAGACTACTCTACGGCTGTTTTACTACTGAGATGACGTGATAATAAAAATTAGCCCATAATTTTTCTTTTTACAAGCCCTTGCTGATTCAAAGTCTAATTTTTACTGTCACATCATCTTAATTGTATGACAGTCGTATAACACTCTATTAAATAGTATTACTCATATGCTATACATGAGCCAAGCCAAGCCAAGCCAAGCCAAGCCAGGTAAATCTACATAAAACATTATGAACAGAGTACTTTACCCATGTTCTCCATTAGCTTGGGCATTAGAAACACGACAACCAGCATAAATCCCATCATCAAACCCATTGGGCTTTTCACAAGAGACATAATGGAGAAGGGTTCCCTTATCTGTAAAAGCAGAAAGAAGAGTGAGACAGATAACAGATAATAACTCAAAACTAACAAAGTAAGGAGAAGAAATAGGAAAAAGTAAGTCTAAATGAACCTCATAGTACTGTTCCTCTCTCAATGGCTCTAAAACCAACTCAATCAGACTCCTTCTGTTCTCTGTCAATGCTGCCTGAACCTTACCAGGATATCTGGCACTGACATCAACTCGGACCTAAACACATTTAAGAGAATGCAATGATGAGAAATCTTATTGGTGATTAATGAAAAACAAAATTGATAGAAAATTGTGGATAGTGCAATCCCACCGGAGAAAAGAAGAAGCCTATAGCATCCACTTCAATTAGATGAGTTCCTGCTGGCACGTCATGGCTTTAAGCACACATATTAAGGAATCACAGAGTGCTTAAAGTATGATTCACAAGCATGCCTACCAAAAGAATGAAACGCTAGTTTGGAAATAGCAAAGAAAAACACAGATCTACAACAACGCAGAAAAGATAGGAGTGACATTGTGCAAGAGGAATTTTATTGTGTAAAGTATCCTGAATCAAGAGAATAACGCATTTTTAAGTCGAAAGATAGGATACAACGAGAAATATCCATCATGTCTCAGAAAAGTAACCCTTTGGCCACCATTAAGTATAACTTTGGCATTTGATAATTTTCCAGCAAGACCAAAACCTTTTACATCCATACCTGCCAAATCAATTCATAAACAATATCAATGAAAGACTTAAAAAGGGTAGGGGAAAAAAAAGAAGCACAGTGAGGGAAACAAAAAATGCAAAGTAACAAACATATAAAACCAAAAAAGTTTAGTGCATCGTTAGAGCACCAAAAGCACAACTTGTGGTCCAAAATCTGAAACAAAGACTACAAAATAATATAATAATCTAATAACATAATCTCATTGAGATCTCAACATCCATGATTGAAGTGTTGCACTGGTGATAGGTGATTGCAGCAACTCTCTCCGTAAATAGAATTGACCCAACTAATCTTGCCTCATCTACACATTGATAAACTAGGGCTGAGCACAAACCCGCGGGGGGGAAGGGGGGCTAGCAACTCAGTCTAAAACCAACCCCCATTGATAGGTAGATTTCCCTAATGATGCCAACCAGCTGTTGGTCAATAACTAACCACCAGCAGTCAATACCCTTCAAGTCAGGTGGGTCAGGTGAAAGTTTCCCGGCCCTAGGAAAAACTTCCTTTTGTAAAGAACTTCTAGCACAAGTGGTTTCTACAAATCACTCTTTCTCAAACTTTTTTTGTCAGTAAGATTTGAACCAAAGATCTACCACAGCCCCATCCCATAATTCACCACATGAGCCCAAGGTCCAAGCGCTTTTATCACCTTCTAAATAATGTTAAAATGCAATGCAGCAGAAAGCTAGACTTCATTTACATGAGGCATCAATGAGAGGTCAACAAAAAACTAGTAGTACATTTGATTCATGTTCTTATATTGCAATGAAATATATTCTTTCTATATCACGTTTTCCTATGTTCTGGTCTCATACCAACCATTTGAATAACTGAACTTCTTACAAGATATAAAAGTGAAAGAAAGAACAAAGTTTTCCTCCAAATCGAGTTGAAATTCCTCCATCATAGTCTATTAAATTGGCATATGGCCTTAGAGCACACTCTATTAATCCAATTAAAAATGCACAGGAGACATGACACATGTAATTCTAAGGCCCAATTTGAATGAAAACTTTGTCCATAATCAACTCATACTGACACAAATTAGTTCCGATTTTCTAAGCTGCAGTTAATCAAAAAGGAAAAAGACAACGAAATATGGGACAAGGAAAGCAAATACATACTTAGAATCTTCACCCGACCATTGATGGTGAAACCGTCACCGGACCTGACCAAGAAAAAAATATAGTCAAATTAAATAAGTGGCAAAGAAACCAGATTCGAGCTCCCAAAATTCATTTTTCCTCTAAATTTAATAATTTTTTTTTAAAATGAGAAAATTATGGAAAAAGAGAAACGTAGATGGGAAAACCTACCCTGGTGAGATGGCGAGGGACGAAGAGAGAAAGGAGAGGCATAAATGAACCAAAAGCACGAGAATAACCGGTTTGGATCTCATGGTCGCTGCCGGAAGAACAAGGATGTGGGAAAAGTTTCGGAATTGAGAGCCAGAAAGAGCGACTCGGGGCTCTTCTTCGTGTTCTCAGATTTCAGTACGTTGTGCGATCCCGTGTTGCGGACCTGTGAGAGTGTTCCTTAGTCCTATCAATTTTTTCTTTTCTTTTTTTTAATAAGTTTATTGACGTATCAATTGAATCCAACACGGCTTAGCCAATTTAACTGGGCGTTAGGGTCGTGTTCATGGATCGGGTTTACAACATTTAAAAGCATGGATATAAAATTATATAGGTTAATTTTAACTTGATAAATTTAATTAAATAGGTCAAACTCTTTTATTTCATATCTACTAATTTTTGTGTTAGGTTTGTATGTATTTGTAGGTTGTGTTAAAAATTATCAACCCTAAATATCACGCTTTAAATTTGGATTATGTTGAGCCATGTATATAAGGCTATATAAGTCAATCATAATCAATTCATTTAGGGAGCGTTTAAGATTGCGATTTCGTTGACAAAAAGTATGATTTTAAACCAAATCGCAAAAATTTGATCGTTTGGGAATTACGTTTTTAAAAAATTGTGATTTTAAAATGTAAAAAATCTGCATTTTCAAATCGCAGGTAAGGGGATACTTTTTTGAAAACACATAATTTTAAATACAAAACTGCAGTTTTGCCAAACGCTTAACTGCATTTTTAAAAATCACATTTTTAATTTGCACTTTTTGAAATCACAAACTCAAACGAACCCTTAATTAAACAAGTCAAACCCATTAATCCATGTGCCGAACTAACATTTGACGTTTGGGGAGTAAAACTAGAAAAATTAAAAATTTGGGGGTCAAAATTTAATTTTTAAGTATAAAGGTATTTTTTAAACAAAATTTGGGAAAACATGAAGGCTTGAGAGAGAGAGAGGGAGGGGGGGGTGGGGGGTTTGGAAGTGTAGCTCCGCCACTACTTTACCCTAATCCGCTAATTTCGTATTAAATTTGTAATCCTAATCCGCTAATTTCGTATTAAATTTGTATCGAGTTTGCGGGTCATATCAAAAATTGTTAACTCTTTTTTTTTTTTCCTGAATGGGGAAAAAATTGCTAACTTATTTGACTATATGTGAAGTATAAATTGTTGATGCATAAGAGTTGAGTACAGATAGTAGATTAAGAAAAAAAATAAAATAGACGAAAATGTCGGATCCTACAACCCCTTCCAAACTCGTTGTGTAGTCTACGTGGCAATGTCAGTCAATCATAATCAAATTTAATTATTTAATAATTAACATAGTAAGTGACACGTAAACTTACAAACTGACGTAACAGTCTCAGTGACACTTAGCACGTGAGCTCCAATCAAATTTACTTGTTTAATGACATATTGATACGTCAATTTGTAAAGAATTGTAGTAAAAACCGTAATTCAAAAGGTAGTTGAACTTTTTTAATGCTTTTAGTCATGTTGAATGTTGGAGCAATTGAGCTTAAATTATGGAGAGAAGATGAATTTATGTATCCACTTCATGCATGTCAATTTCTTATAATTATCATTCTGTCAAGTTCTCATACTATTGCCAAGTTTTCCTGATGAGCGATGAAGTTGCAATTGTTATACACAGCCACCGTTTTTATCTGAAGCTTTGTCATGTTGAATGTTGGAGCTTAAGCCTGTAAATTTGGGTCTTATGAATTTCAAAAGGCCAAGAATTCAACTGAAGCATGCAAATATCAATCTTTATGAAGGTATTGGTGAAAACATTGTCCGGAAGGGAATACATTGTTGAAAACATTCATAATAACATTGACAAAAATGTGTGAAACATATTTTCATGACCCAACAAAGAAAAAAACTTATTACACTTGGGGCTCAACAATCAAATCTGACATAAAGACGAACCTTTATTTACAGTTTTACACAATCAACTATAGAACAATTAAATTCATCACTTAGCTCTTTCAAGACGCCAATGATGCGCACTGGAATCGAACTTTTGACGCAATCAATTCGGAATTCAGCCTCCAATGAAATAGTTGAGAGGGAATGGCCTCGAGAAAGAAATGCGATTTTCCGGATTAAGCTATAATAACATAACAAAATGCTATAATCCCAACTTCTTTGCAAACCAGTCTGAAAGGTTAGCTATTACAAAACCTGCAAATACCTGCAATAAACCACCAAAGGAACATAGAAATCTCAGACTTGAGACATACAGCCAGCCTCAGAAATTCAAATCAATATATCCTATTTCGAACAGCAACTGAATATGACAGCAGGTTGTGTAGTACAGAAATCTGGTCATAACTACCAAAACAAAATAGCAATGATATGAACTAATATTATGTCCAATGTAAAATACAATACGGTCAATGCCAATCAGAAATCCAACTGGACCTTTGAGACCAAAATAGAAGATGATGGCCACTGGATAGGAACTATAAAGATTTTCAGTAACTCCCAATGGCTGAGTACTAGCTGCCTCTCCAACTGAAGTAGAAATGGATTGGAATCACATTCAGCGGCATCCAAAGGGACAGAACTAAGAACTTAACTCTAAAGGGGCCGGACTGCATTGAAAGTTTTTTTGAAGGGGGCCACCATAATAAGGTCAAAAAAAAAAAAGACCCTAAATATGCCCAAAAAAAAAAAAATCAACCTTTTTCTCTTTTTTTTTTTTTTGTCGGAGGAGGGGGCCTGGGAGGGGCCACGGCTGCTCCCAGTCCCCCCTTGGCTCCGTCCCTGATCCAAAGGGTGACTAAGATCTTCTTGATGGCTAGACTTGCACCATATCTCTTTTCCCCAACTCAACTTAAAAGATAATATGAATATAATAGGAACCAAAGAAAATGTATAACACTAATTTTTTTTTTCTAAGAGAAGCAATCAGATCACAATCATAAACAGCCTTATCTTTCTACTGTGGCTTGTAATTGGTGCCCTACCACCCAACAACTGCATTTCCCACCTAACTCATCCAATATATAATAAAAGAATGACAGATGCCTTCCAAAAAATGGATTTACCAAGATACAACAGATGCTAATTTTTACAACAAAGTCAAAGAAAATTAAAGTCATATGCATCTTCAAATTAATATCTTTACCTGAAGGGAGCCAAGAATGTAAATTGCTGAATAGTGACGACCGTGGATCACCATGTCAGCCATCATAGCAAGAGGAATGGTGAGTGACATGCCCAAGGTGGCCACCAGTGGAGTCGTCCATACAACACAGAGCGCCCTACAGAGAAATGAGATATTGTAGCATAAAGAGAATGAGAAAATGTGAACTCACGCTCACTGAGTTATAAACGGTAGGTTTTACGTACCAAAAGTAGTCAGAGAGGACACTTCCAACAAAGCCATTGGCAATAACAATTTCGTCCAGCTTAATAGAATGAGGAATTGTGAACTTGGGTTCAATTCCCAAGGCTGTCAATGGCCAAACTGAAAGAAGAATCAAAGAACAGATATTCATTTAGGTAACCACTACTATACGCTGCTTTCCACATGAAAGACACCACAGAAAAGGAAAAAAAAAAAAAAAAAAAAAAAGAGAGAGATCTAAGCATACCTTTCAGCCACTAAATCAGACATGTGAAGAAAAAGGAAAAGAGTACACAATTGGAATATAATGCCTAAAGAGTCTATAGGTTCAGATATATTCCATCAAAGCTGGGCACTGAGCCTAAGCTTTTCTACAGCCCCAAGGTTTTTTGCTGTCAGTTTCTGAAGGAGGTAAAAAACGTGAGGGTTAGTAAGGGTTTCAAAGGTGTTTCTAAAGCAAAATTTATAAAGGCCATTGGGGAAAAACAACATGCAAGACTGTGAGGGATCTTTAGGGGCAGAGAAGGTGATATATGATTTCTGTATGTTTAAGCTGCTGGTTGGGTTTGAAGACCTGGACTATTACATGTCTCCAACAGGTCAAGCTGCCAAAGCTGCTACCTCCATCAGCTAATAGGATTAGTTCTTCAATATGAAATGAGGAGATATGAACAGTCCCTTGTTTAGTTGTTTGGCCATATCAACCATTCATAGAAAACTCTACCATCCAGTAATATTCCTTCTCAAAGTTTTTTGTTAACTTTTCTACTAGCGAAGTTACCATTTTTAAAAAATTATCATAATTGGTTTTTGCTAATTTTACCCCCAATGATTTAACTCTTAAGATAAAGACCAAGGAAAACAAACATCGTAAGAAAAAGAGAAGTCCATTATTAGCATACACTTCATCCCTAATAGTTTTGGGAAAAAGTAAAAATAAATAAAAATTCTTCAGGGTACCCAAGAAAAAGATCAATGTAGCCATACGTAAACCTAGAGCAAGAGCATGATGAGCCAAGAAACCTCCAGGCCTCTAGTTAAGAATAGTGAATTACTATAACGGAGAACATAGAATAGCTTTAGAATATTATTAGGGGACTAGAGCGAAAGCCATTCTTACAACAAGCTTTTAATAATATGGCTGTGACTCTGTCACTACATGCAACTATTTTGACTATAGAAAGTGAAAAAAAAAAATGAGAGAGAGTAAATAAAGAACCTTATAAACACATTTGAGGGCTGATTAATAAAACTATTGCTAATCAAGACTCTTACCAAGCCACCACAATGCTACAAGTGTAAATAATCCAATATAACCAAACAACTTCTGCACATCAACCCTTCCTCCTTCTTCACCCGCAAACTTTTTTAGAAGCACTGCAACATCGATAGTAAATTGAATGTTACACAAATGTATGTAAATATAAATCTAGAATGAATACTAAACCGAGTAACAGACACAATCCTGAACCTGTAAATAAACCATATGACATAGCCGAGAGAAGGCCAAAAAGATCCCCAGCAAGAGACCGTTTCCCACTGCCAAAAACAAATATCAACTGTAAACACCCAAAACATGCGTCACAAAAGCAAGCCGATAGAGCATAAATATGACTAACAATATATATACTGAAATGTGAAACCAGCAGGTCTACATAATCTGCATCCATGCACTTAATAGCTTTGGATATTGTCTCTCAAATTCTTAAGGCATAATGTAAAAATCTTCAGGGCACAGCAACTAAGCTCCACTAGAAGTTTTCAGCATGAAAGAGAGCTTTAGAAAATAGAGGATACCTATCAATTTTCATCTTATAGCAAAGGGGCGTAGAGCCTATCTTTCAATAATAAAAAATAAAAATAATAATAAAAAAAGAAGTTAAGCTGCATTTTGGAACGCAGCATAGCTGAACCTTTGACCCCTACAGCCTACACCCACATACAGCGCATAGAATACGAAAGCTTTGCCAATAGCCAAACATGCAGCTTCCCTGAACTAATAATAGGCTTTGCCATCTCTGCATATACTTTGACAATGTATGATAGTAACTTCACAATCCTTACAGTATTTTTTACATCAAACACAATCAATAAATCCCTTTACTTCACCTACCATTGAGATAAGTCCTACATATAACAAAATTCGAGATTAGATATGATTTGATGACAAAGATGGAGTAAGGACTTACGCAGAAGCATTCATTTGTGACTCATCTGTGGCCCAAGTTTTTCCCAGAGTTGTCATGGCAACACCAGCCATACTGACAAAGACAGCAACTATTTTTGCAGCGTTTAAAGAATCTTGGCCCAGGAATGCACCAATGAAAAGAGTAAAAAGTCCTGAAGTAGAGGATAATACTGTTGTACTTGCAACACTTGTCCGTGCCAGTGCAGCATTCGATAGATACTGTAAGCAAAAAGAGTATCAATAAGAAGTATTTTTGGGTCCTTCATACTAAATTTAAACCCTTAATATCATCACGATAGCAAATAACAAAATTTCCACACCAAAAAAAAGAAAAAAAAAAAACTGTTAACTATGCATGCATAAAAAATTGGAACAGAAAAGTCAATGAATAACAAAAGAAATGCCAATAGGTAACAAGAGAATGCACACATTACTCATTTAAAATCTGTATACATATACACATTAGAAGGACATATTTCAAGTTCCTCTTCACCTGCCCTCCTCACAGTCCAGTGGTGGGTAGGCTGGTAAACTTAGAGGCACTCACCTCCTCACCATGTCCTCACACAAGGCAAGGATGCGTGATTTGGGCCAATGTCATGATACACATGTTTTGGACTAAACAACCCCTACTTACACTGTTCTCTTTGAGAACCTTATGAGACAGTAAACAGGATGAAACAACCCTCAAAACATGGCTTTGTTGGCCTAAGAGCCTGTTTGGCACCTAACAGATTAACGCATGGCAAAACACAGACAAGGCATGACAAAACTGCCACAAGCGCCAGACAACAGAGGGCATGCATCCTGTTTGGTTATTAAAAAAAAAACTCTCCTCCACCTCACAAGCACATCTACAAACACTGAATAACACATCCAACAAGTGAGGAGCAATGGATAATGCTTAGCATTAATTCTATGAAGAGAACAGTTGTCGTAACAGTTATGTGATAGGGCACAAGAATAGGCTTGAATCATTCTATACACCATGTCATCAACAAAAATTTTGATGCCTTTCATGCACCCACCAACCGCAAAACAAAACAAAAAACACGCAAGCAAACAAACAAAAAATAAAGAAAGAAAAGATAAGAGGTATATGCCAAAATTAGTGACATTTGAAAAGCTTTAGATGTGTTAGGAGGACTCACTGGTGGTCGTACAAGCACACTTCTAAGAGAGACACAATAATACAGATACATGCAGAGGGAGAATCTTTTTCTTTTCTTACAAATTGATTCAATTGAACATTTATATAAAAGTGTAAATGGATCTAGGGATGACATTCACGATCAACCATTCCACTAAACAAAATGGAAATACAATTTCGAAGAAACCAGCCAAGGAAGTGACTTACCTCGGTTATAAACCAAATTGGGGCAATGTAAAATCCATAAATGGCAACTTCTCTTGATGTAAGCTCTCTATCTTGTTTCAGAATGTGTGCATCATCTTTATGTTTAGCAACCAATGGCCTTCCTTCTGCATCAGGTGACAGGTCTGCTTCACTATCTTTTCTAGTCAAAGCCCCCGGAAGTTCCAATTCATAGTTTTTCTGGCCTCCGTTGTATTTTATAGTCGAACTAAAACCAGCAGAAAACTCACTCATGCTTTCTGCATTTTTACTGCTTTTAGAAGAGCGACGTTTTAGGAAATTTAAAAACCAATCCTTTAGGAATGCTATAGGGAGGTAGACTACCATAAGAGAAGCTCCAAGATATGTTACAGCAAATGGCTGCTTATAGTCTGTAAATATGTCCTGCAAATAAGATATCAGTCAGTTGAAACCGGCTCAGGAAGATAGTTTGGATGCTACCATGGACAGTATTATATCAATAGGTAAAGAACTAAACCTTATTTTAAAACATTTCGAGAGATCAAAAGTAAATAGACTTTTTACCCATGAATGAATATGTAAACAATTGATGCAACAAGAAATACCACCTCATATAAGAACCCTGCAAATTCCTAAAACAACATGACCCTCGTGATGCATATATGCAGAATTATTTCACTTCAAGCTATAAGACAGAATCCACTGCCAAGAGAATCTCCAATTTTCATAGGATTGCAAGAAGTAAATTACGTTCAAACAGTTGAATCTACAGTCCATGTCTGAGCTGTTTTTATGGTTTTTTTTTTTTTTGGCTAAAGGATCCAATTTGACCTTTATAGGAACTTCAATCTCATTTGTTCATTTCAAAACAATTTAGGACTCACCCACATCCTTCGGGCACAAGAGTGATTTAATTCAAGTTGAAAGAGTGAAAAGAGGTAAGGAGATTTAGTTGGGATAAGCTTTAATTGAGTTGATTTAACTCATTTTCGGCACTAGAACAGCCTTCCTGATTATGTGACTGAACGCCAGTTCTTTCCTTGCAAAAATTAGCCCTAGGATTATTCACTTATGCCCTATGATTCACAAGAAACCATATGAGCATACTAAGAGAATCAACAAAGGCAAACTATCCGTTCCCTTAGTCCTAATCAATTGCAAAACTTTACTGAAATAACGATTCTAGAACAACATAAACTGTTATATTCATTTGATTAAACCACTCTCCCCCTTTCTCTTCCTTCTTAAACTTCCCATAAAGAGGACTAAGGTGTTATTGGTAGCTGGGTGCCTTAAGTTCAAACTAAAACCCAGTGTTCCTTATTTTCAATACAGAGATAACATGGTACCTTATTTGTTCTCCTCCATTTTTAAAAGTTCCATGGACAATTTTCAGCAAATACATAACAATCCGAAACCTTTCCAGAGAAAAACCAGAACAAGAGCTTATGATCCACATCAAACACAAACCTAAGGTATACAAACGCATTGTCATGACGGAAATTTCACCCATAATTTGACTACATATAAAATTGAATAAGCTGACCTGGGTGACTTCTGCAGAGGTGACCCATATAACAACAACAGCAGCTATGAGGAACAACCCGGCCCTGTATTTCCAACTCATCACGAATCAAACAAGACCCAGATGCAGAAAAGCTACAGGAATTGCCAGAGATCTGCGTGGTGGTGGTGGTAGTCCTCTCAGATCTTTGAACCTGCCTTCGACGTTTCACCGTTCACCCACATGTAAAAATGAGATCTTTGAAGGTGGGTCTGAGAGACAGATAAAGAATAAGCCAAATGGGGCAGCTGTTATGACACAACAAGTGCGTTCTGTTGTGGGGTTGGCAAGGAGGCGGTGATTCTTTGCCAAAACAAAGAAAAGCCAAAGAAAATGGGAAGAAAGAGAATGAGAGGGAAGTGTTAAAGTCAAGTTTCTGGTGGTTTTTAGTAGTTAATGCTTCTTGTTCTGTCTCAATGTCAAATTATCCATCGAGCTCTGTTTCTTTTAGAATTTCTCCCTCATTTCCTCAATTTCTTTTTCGAGTCTTTATAAGTGTCTCTTTGTATTGATTCCAGGATCACCTGAAATTCTATTTCATGTCTCTTTCTTTCCTTCTTTTGTCCTTAAAATCTATGGAATTGTGGTCTGCATAAAAACAACATGCCAAGAGGGTTTGACATGGCGGGTCTCTTGACATTAAAAATCAGAATTAATTGGTGTGGCAATTGGTATTCGCGTGTTAGATATGAATTGTATCAATGTATTAATATAAGATTATATAAATTAATTCTAATTCGACCTATTAATTAAACAGATTAAATTTTTTAATTTTAATCTATTAATGTTTTATTGAGTTTACTAATCGTATAAACAATTATCAATCATTATATATCATGTTGGGTTTGAATCGTGTCGAAGCATGAGTATAAGATTATATAAATTAACTCTAATATGATTCATTTAATTAATCGGTTCAGACTTTTCAACTTTAATTTGCTAATTTTGTAATAAATTTATATCAAATTTATGAGTCATATCAAAAATTGACAATTTTAAAATTTAATAGAAATAATTCATTTTATAGTTCAAATTAAATTTTACTAATATATATATAAGTTCACATCATTTTAAATTTTAAATAACGTAACATTGCATTTAAATTATAGGATCTATTGAGCGTTGTACTTAAGTTGTTTGATTGGCTCGACTGTTTTAAAAAAAAAAACAAAAAACAAAAAATTTACGTGAGATGCTCTAAAACAAAATTTTGACATTAAAGTATCACTAGCGCATGTGCCAGTTATTGAATATAACGCTACTACAAATTATTATTTTATACCATATTTAAAAAAAAAAATTATAAATTACTTATTTATGTTTAACGATGATTACAAAATACCCCTTTTTTCAAAAAAAAAAAAAATTTGTTATCAACTACCGGAGTGAGATGTCTGTTCAAATTGACACGCCCACAGATCGCTTTCCGCATAAACTTCAATAATTAATTGACATTCAATGGGATTTAAAAACTTACTACATATCATTCTCATATTTATCTCCTATTCATTTATTTTCATTTAATTTTTAAATTTATCATTAAATTAATAAACTCACACCAATTTAATAATAAATTTAAAAAGTCAACAAAATAAGATGGATAAAAGAATAATGTATATCATTTTTCTAAAAACTTAATAAAAAGGGTAATAAACCAGTTTATGCTGTTAGATTTGGAAATTTAATAGATTTATGGAAAACTTCATATAGCTTACTTAAAACAGTCATTTTGATATGTCCCTCTAATTTTTAAAAGCTTTCACTTTAGTATTTTAAACTTCTAATATCTATCACTTACCCCACCTCTCTGAAGATTTTTCTTTAAATTATAACAAATAGGTGTCAAAATTTTCAAAATATCCTTCCTATTAGATTTTTTTAAAAAAAAAAAAAAATGCAGGAGTATTTTATGAATTTTTGACAGGATTTAATGATAAATCCTAACGGAATGGAGTAAAGTGAGAAAAGTTAGAAGTTCAAGGTACCAAAGTGAGAGTTTTTAAAACTTAGGCATACATGTCAAAAATGTTTAAAGTTCAAAGGGTCTATCTGAAGTTTCTTTCTATATTTATTTTCATCTTCTTTTTTTTTTTTTTAGTAGCACGGAGGGAAAGGGGGCCGGGAGGGGATGAAGGGTCTTTCTCACCCTTGATTTTTACATAGGACAAAAAATAAATAAAGTGGTAATGCTTCTATAACAATAATAAGAAGCAGTCTATTTGACAACATTATATGCCTGAAAATTAGCTCTCCTTCACATACCGAGCACAATGAGGCCACAAACACCCAGACCTTGTAGCAGAACAAGAAGAAAATGAATTAAGATTATAAATAGTATCATCTGCAATATGTTCCTCTAATCTTTAAAAGCTTTCACTTTAGTATCTTAAACTTTTAGTGTCTATCACTTACCCTCTCTCAGTGAGGATTTTTCGTTAAATTTTAACAGAGAAATGCAAAAAATTTCAAAATATCCCTCATTTTATTTATTTTTTATAATTTTTTTAAAAAAATATATATACAAGAGTATTTTATAAATTTTGTCAGGATTTAACGGTGAATCCTGACGAAATTATTTAAAGTGAGAGAAGTTAAAATTTCAAGATATCAAAGTGAGAATTTTTAAAGATTAGGGTGGCATATCAAAATGCCTAAAATACTTCCATAAGAATATAAGAAACGATCCATTTGGCGACGTTATATGCTTAGAAATTAGCTCTCCTTCGCGTACTGAGCACAATGAGGCCACAAACACCCAGAATTGGTAGAGGACTAAGAAGAAAATGAATTAAGATTACAAATAACATCATCTGCAATATGTCCAATGGACCAATCGGCACAAAGGTTGGAGTTGTGTCTGCAGTCAACACATGTCCAACCAAAGCTCATACTTTTGGACTCGAATTCTCTCCAGTTTAATTCCGGTTCTTTTAAATAAAAAGGCAAAATTGCCAAAAAAAAAAAAAGTGAAATGACAATTTTCCCTTTATTTTTAAAAGAACCGACTTATATTCAGTTCATTTGATTAGAGAGGATTCGGATCTCGAAGTATGAGCTTTGGTAGGACACATGTTGACGGCAAACACACAAGGTGCTTCACCATAATATATGTATATTTTAAATAATTTAAATGAAGATGAAAGTGGGTGTTTGCGAACTTGCGATGCAACGCCTTGTTGCAAGATTGGTGTCAAGATGACAACATAATTAAGCTGCAAACACTAACCACCAAAGGGAGGATTTGAAAATTTAAGTTATATTTGGTACGTGGAATGACTATTTCTTGGAATTGCCTTTATTAAGAATGATTAAGAGGAATAGTTATTCATTCAATTGAAGAAATAGACATTCTTTTATGACCATGAGAATAGCAATTTCAAGACTAATTCCATTATTAATAAAGACTATTATTTAGAATAGTCATTCTGCATACCATATGTGTCATTAGTATGTTTTTAGCACCTTATAATTAATAAACCTATGGGGTGGGCATTTTTGTCTTTTAAAATAAACTAAACATTCTAAAGGCTAAGTGAACATGGATTCTCACATCTCTAGAAGAGAATCCGCATTCCGAATAAAAATGGTTTATGAGATAATTACATTCCATTAAGTATTTGGCTTTCCTCCACTTAAGTGCAACTAAACAAGGTAATCTTTTAAGATTCTATAAATCTTAAAAAGATTACCCACATCCAATGCCCCAAAGGGTTAAATTTTATAATTCATATGGTACATATGTGTCAAACCCTATCTCCTCTATTATAGCTCCCCATCTCCTCTATGAGAGCTTTCCATCTCCAAATAAGATCTTTCATTACCTCCTTTACGAGGGCTCGGGAAGGAGGGAAGAGCTTTGCCTTTCTTTCCTCCCCAATCCCCTCTTCCCCACCACTTGTCCCCTTGTCATCTATTTCACCCTTTTTTATTTTTTCCTTTTTTTTTCCCCTTGTATGTGTTTTGTAACCTAGATTTACTACAATTCACCCACAACTTTTGTCCACACACCCCTCCACACCTAGTCAACCTCTTCTCCGTCTACCCCTACCCTACTTCCTCTTGTGTGCATCTCATTCGCCGCCTAAGGTGGTAGGTCTACAACTTTTAAGCTCTAGATCTATTATTCTACATTCACTACTCTTTTTGCGTGTCCCTCCCTAGCCTCACCTCTCCCCCCACATCCCTCCCCCACCGCGCGCATGTTCCACACGCCACCACAGTTGCACATGGGTCCAACGCACCTCTTCCATATGCCATCTTCTTCACACATCCTCCCATCTAAGCGACAACTACGAGTTTTTTGTATTGTTTTTCCTTTCTTCCCCACTCTCACAAGCCTCTCTATAGTTGGTGCCTCATTTTTGTCCACAAAGTTTGCAATGTCTCCTACTTAGCAATCGCTAGGCACTTCCTTTACCGGAAATCTTAGTGGAGTTCCTTTGCAACAACTCTTACTCAATTGATATAGTGTAATCCTTCTTGTTGTTATAACTAAGACCCCTTGCTGTTGTCACAGGTGTGCCTACTAGCAGCCAGTATTAACTATACTTGGAAGCTCGTTGTGGTTCTCCGCCCCATTATGTGTATCTTACTTATGTTTGGTTAATGAAACTTCTCCAATTATAGAAATGTTTAGTGATAGTTTTTTAAATACAACAAAAAAATATTCAATTAAAAAATAATAATAATTATGATTGCCCATGGGATTAGACGATGAGGGTCCTTCCCATTTCATTTTATTTCAAATGAAATGGAGAGGAGTTAATTAGTGTTAAGTGAAGGGTAAAATTGTCAAAAAAAAACAATATATATATATACACACACATGGTTAAATGAGACAAATTTTATAAAAATTATTCTTCAATTATAGAATTGTTTAGTGATAGTTTTTTAAATACAACAAAAAAATATTTAATTAAAAAATAATAATAATTATGATTATTCACGGGATTAGAGGACCAGGGTTCTCTCTATTTCATTTCATTTCAAATAAAATAGAGATAAGTCGATTAGTGTTAAGTGAAAGGTAAAATTATCAAAAAAATATATATATATATAAGTGATTTTACCATTTATTTAACACTAATTAACTTCTCTCAATTTAATTTGAAACGAAATGTAATGGAGAGGATCTTTTCTTGAAATTAGTAATTTGCACGCAGTATCAATTAGGAATGGGTTGCAAAGGACACGTTAGAAAGGCACACATCGATTGCACGTTATTATAATGCACAAAATGGCTATTTCTTGGACCCTCCTCTTTATTTAGGGAAAATGTATATGAATTAAATAAGACAAATAGACAATGACACTTTGAAATGGAATATTGAAGCCATCATATTGATTTTTTTATTTTTTATTTTTTTGAAGTCCCATCATATTGATATTAAATATTAGAAAAGTGCTAACATCTTATATTAAATCTGAAATGACTGCATGTTTTGTACATCATGGATAGAATAATTAATTACATGGTACTCCAATATTATTGATTTATTATATCTGTATTTGTTATGCAAATTCTCCATAGAATCAAGAAAGAGTTGCGCCAATGAAAGCATGTTTTTTCTTAAAGAAAAGATAAAAGATAAAGTGAAGGAAATTAAAACAGAACAAATAAAGAAACAAAGATATTTTATGTGGTTTGCTCTATGATTTACGTTTATAGATTAACTCTTATCTCTTTGATATTTTTACAATGATAATGACTTATATAAGCACTTGGTATAACTTTGTGCCCTCCAATCAAAAAAAATGACACCTCAACGTGAAACAGGAAAACTCGAAAAAAAAAAAAAAAAAAAAAAAAAAAAAAAAAACTTTAATTGCTATTCTCATCATCTCTCTCTCAAGTCAATATTCCTTTTCATATAATGTCAAGAATGAGAAAGCCCAATTAGAGTGAGAGAGATTTCCTACAAAAAATAAACACTATATTGACGCTCATTTATCAGTATTTATATTAAAAGAACGACGCTTATTTTTCATATCGACACTATTTTTTCAGCACATGTTGTACAAACGTCGGTAAAAATAGTGTGAACATAGATATATATATATTTTTTTTGTAGTGAGAAACAAACAAAGGGGATCTTTTGGATCTGTTTTTGGAACAAGGATAGGGTTTTTCAGGAAAATTCTTGAGATTTCCTATAAAGGAATATTGGGCTGTCAGAGAGGGAGAGAGGAAGGAAAATGGATAAGAACAACAAATAATCTAGTGTTTGTTTCTTTATTTCAGAAATATTAAGGCATTTATTTTCATTCTTTTTATATCCTCTTAATTTTTATTATTATCATTAAATATGTGGATCTCATACATAAAATGCACATAAATTTATAAATTTAATGGTAATGATAAAAATTAGAAGCATTTCTCGAGCTTTTGTATTTCACATTGAGGTGTTATTCTTTTATTGAAGGATATAAAAAATTTGGTTGTGTCATATTTTTATAGAAGTTA
Source organism: Betula pendula (assembly GCA_900184695.1). Classification (NCBI taxonomy): domain Eukaryota; kingdom Viridiplantae; phylum Streptophyta; class Magnoliopsida; order Fagales; family Betulaceae; genus Betula; species Betula pendula. The sequence goes on along the minus strand of FXXK01000546.1, from coordinate 307,355 downwards.
TTCTATTTTATAATACAAAATACTTTATTTATATAAAAAAAAATTATAATAATAAATATGATAATCAAATCAATAAAATCTTATTACAATCAATCATGTAAGATAATATCTTAAAAGAATAATGACCATCCTCTTATATTCTAACACTTTCTCAAGATATATATATTTTTTTTTTACCTTTTTGTAGTTTTCTTGTTTGTATTTATCGTTTCTACCAAAAATATCTTATGTCAAAATACATTTTGCTTTCAACGTGAGTTTTATATATATATATATACACACTGAATTACTTATGAAAGTTATAATTATATTACGTGTCAATGGGTGATTGATTGTTATATAATATAAGGTGTATCTAACAATTTTCGTCAAACAACTGATGACAGGACCATTTTGGACTACAACAATCTTTAAAATACTTTTCATAGTCCAATGATAAATTTAGTACAACTACAAATCAACTACATATATATATTTTTAGGAAAAAATTATATTTAATTTCTAAATTTTCATCTAATTTAAATTTAGTTCTTAAATTTTCAATTTTAAGAATAAGATCTTTAAGTTTTACTTAAGTTTTGAAATTGGTCTCTCTATCACTTTATCGTCAAAATTAATAATTTTTTATTTATCAAATATGTCTCATTTGACATTCTAAGATTTATATTAACATAAAAGTTAATGGTCATTCCTTTAATGCTACAAAATCTATAAGATTAAGATAGCAAAAAATATGGTTTTTGTTTTTTATTTCTTTTGTTTTATTTTATTTTTGTTTTTTTATAAATGAATTAACGTTTAATGATATAACATTGATATTAAGTATTAATATAAACACTAGTATGTGAATTGAGACACAAGTAAATATGACAAACCATTTATTTTGATGAAAAAGTGATAGAGAGATTTATTTAAAATCTTGGCAAAACTTATGGACTATAATCTTGAAATTATAAACTTAATGACTAAATTCAAATCATATAAAAATTGAAAGAATAAATATAATTTTTTCTTTTTTTTTTTAATGTAAATTTTCTAACAATACTAGTAATTAGTTTGAATATTCTGGAACGAGGCACCATTAGAATATTCCACCTCTTTGCTAGGGAAACTTGAAATATTCGCATTTTACATGATGATGCAGCTGACGAGTGACGGCTAACCATCAATGAGAGAGAGAGAGAGAGAGAGAGAGATTATGGTGGGTGAGTGGATGTTCATTATTGGATCACATTAGAGCTCGTGAGTTGTGACACAGACATCCAATTCAAGTTTTAGATTGTTCCACGATTCACCTAGCACTAATTTTTACCAGGATATATAGCATCTACAATCAGATCCACTACGATTTTTTTTTTTAAAAAAAAAAAAATTATAGATTTTTATTTTATGTGAATTCATGTTTTGTTTTTGTTTTGTTTTTTTTTTTTTTTTGCATCAAATAGTTTGAAAAATGTTATCAATTAAAAAGTTGCAAAATTAAAAGTATTTTTATATTTTTGCTGGACCAAAAAAAAAGGCATTAATAATTTTTGATAATTTAAAAAGATATTAATGCAATTTAAAATTTAGAAAAAATGAAAATGATGATTCAAATTTCATTTGCGAGGAAATGAATTCTCTTAAAAGCCTACATTTTAGGGAATGACAAACACTTGACAAACCATTAATTATCTTAAAAATTTAAGTTAACTAAAATATGAAGTATAATGTGGTATTAACAAACTTGGAATCACTGATTTAATATCATCAATTGTCTTGAAAGCAGGCCTTTCTAATGGTAATGTTAAGTCACTAATTATTTCAATGAGTAATGCTACATAATATACCTATATTTCATTTTTTTTTTCTCTTCTTTTTTAACAATTGTTGATTTAAGGGCAATGTTACATCAGCCCAATGTGATACGGTATAATAAAAGTATATTATGTAGCATTACTTATCCCAAAATCGTAAGCATATTGAGAATAATAAATTTAATAATTTAATTAATCACATGTGGGCTCAAACTCCCACTTAATAAGTGAAACCCAACACATGAAATATTCAATTGAAATTCGAAGTGAACTACATAAAGTTCAGACTTAATATATTTGTTCTGATACTATGTTAAATCATTATTTATCTCAAAAGCCTAAATTAATATAAAATTATAAATTTAATCATTTAATTAATATTATAACAAGTAATATTATTAAAAGCAAATTACTTCTTGAATATTTTCAAACAAGTAATTCAATGGAAAATGCTAAGGGATCTACCCTAATCTTTCTCTCATTCTTTTAAATATCACAATCAACATTGAACCTATATAAATTTATAAATCCAATGATAATGATGATATTTGGAAAGATGAAATAAAGATTATGGTAAATGTCATAGCATTTTCGTAATGCAATACACCATTCTTTTATGCCTCAAAAGTTAATGTGACGTGGTCCCCTTAATAATAATAAAAAAAAAAAAACTAATCTGCACACATCACATCAATTTTAGAAAATAAAAGGACAATATATATCATTACTCATCAGCTGACAAGAGATCCTTTTCTTGTAACATCAAAAGAATAGATAAAGTAATTTCTGTTCCTTCATTTTATTTTCATTCATGTGGTTAATCACCATTAGAAGAGCATGGACTAAGGGCATTCTTCAAGATATTGTGATGAAATATTCATAACAAATCTCCCCCCCTCCCCCCACCCTCCTTTTTTTTTTTAAAGTAACAAATCCCTACTTTGATGGTACCCGAAGTCTTAAATATGCTTCATAATTTTAACGAGTTGTGCTAGACATCTGTCTTAGCGTCCGTTTTTAGCTTAAGTTTTTTTTTTTTTTCGTTGTCATTTGTAAGGATTTTCGAACCAGCACTATCCATGCTCAACATGTTCTTCCAAGTGTCAGAGAAATGCTGGGGCTACAAGGACACCACGTCATTGTCATGCATCATTCATGGAACAAAGTAAGGGCCTGTTTGGGATTGCGTTAGAGAGTTTCAAAAATACTTTTAGTATCTAAAAAACTGTGCCAAACGAAAAGTTGACATGATGTTTGGTAAAAAATTTCAAAAGTACTTCTTTGACTTTTTATTCTAAAAATAGTCTAAATGCACTTTTGAAAAAAGCTTAAAAATTAAATTTTGCCAAAAAGCTCTTTTTAACTTTAAAAACTCTATTTCTCAACGCAATTTCAAACATGCCCTAAATCTTATGAGTTTTGCAAATTGACGTTGGGCCTATGGAGGGCCCAAGAGCAAGAAAATATCCACTTTTTGCTTTAGAAAATTGTCGCTTTGAGTTTCGGCCTCTTTCGAATCCTGACTCCAATTTCTAATTTTGGTTATTAAAAATTTGAGTTTAGGTCACGTGATAATCGGTGATATATTTACCTTTTTGTTTTACTATTTTGTCCAGTATTTAATGGTATTAGTGCCAACTGATATGATATTCATCTAAGTCCAATAAAATTGTGTCATGTTAATATGTTATCCAACACACATCACATGACACAATTTTATTGGTCCTGATGATGTCCAGAAAATGTTCGGAGCGGGTTCTGGTGATGTTTCAGGTGTGTTCAGAAAATGTCCTGGGTGAGTCTAAAAAATGTCCTGGATAGATCCTGAAAATGTCCCGGCAGGTCTCGAAAATGCCCTGGACAGGTCCAAAAAATGTCTCGGATAGGTCCTGAAAATATCCCGGGCGAGTCCCGAAAATGTCCTGGGCGAGTCCCGACTGGGTCCTAGCAATTTTCTAAGCGGGTCTTGGCGGGGTCCTAACGATGTCCCAGGCTGGTCCCGACCGGGTTCCAGCGGGGTCTGGTCGTGTTTTAGCTGTGGTCTACCAATTTGAGAATGTGACGCTTAAACTCGAAAAATTGTTTACGGTTTTAAAAAGGGGAAACCATTTTACGGAAATTAAATAAGATTTTTCGGTCAAACTGAAAATAATTTCCGTTGACTATTATTTTACGCCCCACCAAACACCATAAAAGACAAAATGATTTCTGAAAATCATTTTCTGTCCAAACAAACGGGCCTAAAATTGAATCCAAGCCACACTCAACCATTTATCCATTTTAGCTTTTAATGGTGAATCTGAACCCTTGCTTTTATTACAGCATACATGCTGTAGAATTTATGTAAGCTTAATCCATAATTAAGACCAGCACTACTGGCACCACCATCAATGCCATCACCACTAATTTATAATTTAAATGATGGGAGTGTTAATGGCATGGCCACCAATTAGAGCATTAGCAGCAGCTTCCCTTAAACCTCATTCCCTTCTCTAGTGTAGGGAAAACTGTTAAAAAAACATAAAAAAATTCCTGCAGCAGTTTTCCTAAGAGCATTAGCAACAGCTTCCCTTAAGCTTTTCTTTAATGTAGGGAACAAAACCATTTTTTAGTTCCCTAGTTAAATGCACTCCACATCAGCTTCCCTTCATCTTT
>FXXK01000546.1:114445-301782 GCA_900184695.1 Betula pendula | reverse complement strand
TAGGGAACTAAAAAATGGTTTTGTTCCTTATATTAAAGAAAAGTTTAAGGGAAGCTGCTGCTAATGCTCTTAGCAGCAGCTTCCCTTAAACTCCATTTTCTTTCCTAGTGTAAGGAAAACTGTTAAAAAAAATAAAAAAATCCCTGCAGCAGCTTCCCTAAATGTTCCCTAAACTATAGAAACACCAAGGGAATTTGATTCCCTTCATCCAGGGAACAAAAAATGATTCTATTAGCATTATTTTAATATAAAAACTTTATCTCTTATTTACCATTTGTTTAAAACAATATTTAAATAATTTCTTTTTCCTCTCTCTTTCTTCTAGCATTTAATTTAAATAGTATTTAATTCATATAGAGAAAGATGAAAGGAAACTGCTGTGGAGTGTATTTAAATAGGAAACTAAAAAATGGTTTTATTCCCTACATTAACGAAAAGTTTAAGGGAAGCTGCTGTTAATACTCTTATGAGGTACCACAATAATTTACGGGTCCATTGGTGTTACAAATATTCAGTGCCAGTTTGGCAACTCAACTTTTTTTTTTTAAAAAAAAAATCAAACTCTTTTATTCACGTTACCATACAATTTTTTTCACTTTTGTTTTTTCATAAAAAATTCAAAACTCTTTTCACATTTATATCATATAAATCAATTCTTATTGCTATAAACCAAAAAAAAAAAAAAAAAAAAAAAAAAATTGAAAATGCTTTGCCAACACACTCTTGCTTGAGAATCAAGATCAGGAAAAATGGTGGTTTAGGTAATACTTCCTTGTACCAAACTAAACCCAAAATAAAAAATAAAAAAAAGGTAGGTATTACTTCCTCTTACTAAACTAAGGATAAATTTTTCTCCAAATTGATTTGATTTGATTTTGTTTTTTTTTTTGTTTTTTAAGAAATGCTACTCAATATTTTTTAAGTAGTATTCTTCTTCTAGCATTCTTGTTTATGTGATACATTCATATTCTCAATTTTTTTTTTAAAAAAGAAAATAAAAATAAAAAACCAAAAAAAATAAAAAGAATGTTAAAAGAATGCTATTTGAGAATACTGAGTGACTTTTTTTTTTAATCTAAATATATTAAAAAATACATGTAAGAATAACATATATTTTGAATACATATTAGTCTAATATACAAAATTGAAACAAAACTTGAACCCTAAACTAACTCCTTTTTTTTTTTTCTTAAAAAAAAAATAATGCTTTGATTAACCTAATTTCAAGGGGAAGAACCCCATAATACCTCTGCCTCAATGGCGGACGACTCTGCTTCAGAAACAGAGGCCTCTCTGACTCTCCTCAGTATTTCCAGTTTGACTTCTCCTTTCTCTATTTTACTCAATCCTTCCCCTACTTCCACTTGCACTGCAAAGCTTGCAACACATCTTCCAAACGGATTGTTCTCCACTTTCGTTTCCGACTCTGTTTCCCCACAAACTTCTCCACTCTCTCTCTCAACCACATCACTTCCATTTTCCAATCTCTGCAACTCCATGAGCTTCTCCACCAACTTTTCTTCAATCATCATTTCCTCAACAACTTCTTTTCTCCCACAATAAGCAAGTTCAAGAATACAGTCCAAGGCTGCAGCTCGAATCGACAAATCTTCTGAGCCCAACAGCTTGATGATTCTTGGGATTTCACCATTCGATTCCATTTCATCTATTAATGGAGTTCTGATGAATTTGATCAGCGAGCAAAGAACTTGAATCGAACAACACGAGCCAATAGAAGTCAACGCTCCATTAATTGTCGGACCCATGAACACCAATCCGACAAAAACATTCTTATTGAATTTAACCAACCCATCTACAACACGAGCCACTTCGTCTCGAACCCAATTCGAACACGTCGAGTCACAGAGTATGGATTCAAGAATCGAAAATACCTTCGCTCTCAAAACCAACTCTTGATAATCTCTGTCGAAGCCTTGGCAAACCCGGTTTCTGAAATCAGTCAAGGCCATAACCTTCTTGTCGTCATCCGCCGATTCCTGCAGAGTTCTTGCAAGATTCTGTACACTTTCCCGGTCAAGAAACGCTTGAATTTCAGCATCCATCTTGTATGCAACCTGGGAAATCTTGTAGTTCGTGATCTGGCGGCGGAGGAGGGGTTTGAGGCTGTAGCCTTGAGATTGTTCGAGCGTTTCGAGAAGGGTCTTGAGGTTGCAGAGCAACCGAGAGAGGTTGAAAATAATTGGGTTCGTGGAAACAACGGCGGCGGCCTCGGCTTCGAGCTTTGAAAGAGCTTCGACGGTGGTTTTCGAATTGTGGTTGTTTGTTAGGGAAATGGGGTTGCTTTGTAGATCTTTGGAGGCCTTCTTTAGCTCTTCTAGTAGCGTTAGAACACGTCGATTTTCTTGTCCCTGATTAGCTTCGTCTTCGTCCATGGCTGCTTAGAGCCTTAGACAGTAAGATTTTGAAGCTCGATCAGTGACTTTGCGTGGGAGAGAAAGCGAGTGAGAGGCAGAGGGAAACCAACAACCGGTCCAAAAGGGGGAAGCAACCACCAACCAACCGTTCAATATAAGTACGACATGCCTATAAGCTGTCCTCGCATGTAGACAACCATTCCCCGTGAAGGAGAAAGAGCTCCCCTTTGTCTCCATTGTTCCATAATAGTAAAGGACCAAATTCGATGTGATGCATGCGAGGAATTACCCAAAATAATAATAATAATAATAAAACAATTTTTACGAAAAAATAAAATAAATTTGTTGCCATATATTTAACCCCACAATTTTAAAGAGCAAATATTATATATGGCACTCTTATCACGTTTTTATTTTATTTTGGCAGTGTCACGTTTTATTATGTATAATTATTTAAATCTTAACTATTATTTTTTAAATTAAACGATAATAGTTATTTAAATCTTAAAAATTATTTTATTTTATTATGTATAATGGCCTTCCTCAATCCTCATAGCCTTTTTTTTTTTTTTTTTTCATGTTTTCCGGTATATACCCCTTTCCTTTAAGGTCCACTCAACTAAATGGGCCAATTGGGAAGTCAGCCTAGGCCGCTGTGAGGTGAGGCCAATCCAATATCACATACCACCTCGACAAAAGATTTGGCCATGTTTATTAATAACTTTTTTATTTTCTATCTTTAGTTTTTTATTTCTCAAGTTAAAGATATTATCAAACAACAAACACAAAACATTTCTCAAAATATAAAAACAGTTTTTTATAATTACGTCACATCATAAAACTTTTTTAAACTAAATATATAAAAAGAAAAATATTAAATAAATCTCTAAATAAAAACGCGATTTGAATTCAATCTATAACTTTTTAAATTTTGATTTTAACTACATAACTTTTACGAAATTTGAAGAAGGTCTTTCTGTTAAAATTTTCAAGTCTTCCATTAGATTTTGAAAGATCTGTTAGTTGTCAGCCAAAACAAAGCTGTTTGGTGGATTTTTTTTTTTTTTTTTTTTTACTATTTTCAAATTTCTATTACATTTTTAAAATTTAAAAAATAAAACTAAAAAAACAAAAGCAAAGCCATCCCCTTGGCCAACAGGGGGTGGTTTAGCCACCCTCAAAGCCATTTGGGGAGTGATCGAACCACTTCCAAATATTCAGGGGGTGAATCGGCCACCACCTATTTGGCCATAGGGGGTGGTCGAACCACTCCCATGGCCATTGGGGGTGGTTCGGCCACCCTCAGAAATGGCCATTTGGGGGGGATGGCTGAACCCTCCCTCCCTTTGGCCAACATGAGGTGGTTCGGGCACCTCCTATTTGGTTAAAGAAGGTGGCTGAACCACCCCCTATTGGCTAAGGAAATGGCTCAAGCCACCCCTTGCTTTTGTGTTTTTTGATTTTTTTTTTAAAAAAATTAGAAAAATGTAATATAAATTTGAAAATAGTAAAATATATATTTTTTCCACTAAACAGTGTCATTTTGGCAGATCAACTAACGGAATTTTCAAAATCTGATGGCAAATTAGACTAATTTTGACGAAATGACTTTTTTCAAATTTTACAAAATATTATGTATTTAAAATCAAAATTTAAAAAATTGGAAATCGAATTCGAATAGTACATTTACTCAAGAATTCGAAAGCCCCCAAAATACTAACAAACAAACCCTTCATCTCCTCATTATTTGAAAAAGAAGAGGAAGAGATTATTTTGTTAAACCTTTGATCCACTATAAAAACAGGTATGCACCTTTTTTAAAAAAGCAGGCGTATTGATCCCCAGTATCTTTTACAAACTCAAATTCCAAACACGCAACACATCCAAACTCTACTCCTCAACTCCAACCGAAACCTAACAATGAAATAATAACCCGTCATAACTTCCACAAACACTCAACTTCAAACATAACTACTAACCTTAACAAAATATCAAACACTAACACCAAAATTTATACACTTTACCTTAAAAACCACAACTAAAACCTCCATATAACAACAACAATCACCTAAAACTTCACTAACTACATCACATAACCAAAATATAAAAAAAAAAAATACTTAAAACTCAAAAACTAAAAGGAGGAAATGGCAAGAAAACCTTTCCTTCTTTAGCTTTACTTCTCCAACACCTCCTCCAAGCTTTTCATTAAAGCTCTTCCTTTCTCTCTCTATTTTTCTCTTCTCTCCCGCTCTAAATCATTTCAAGTTTCAACATAAGCTACCTACACTTTGTTATCTCTAAAGCCAAAGCTCTCAGAAAAAGAATTTTTTTTTTTTTTTAATTTACTCATGAATTGTCACTCTTTTTACAATGTTTTATCAAAATTTAAAGTTTCTCAATTTAATGTATCGAAGCTCCAATTAGTTGTAATGTTTCATTTTATTAAGATTTTCTGTTAAATTATTTTAAAATTTTCAAAATACTCCATTTTTTTTACTTTTCTTTTTTTTTAAATATTCAAATATGAGTATTTCTACAAATTCTAAAATCCTAACTGACGCTTAAATTTTGTAATTATTTTTTTCTTTTCATTAAAAAAAAGGGTGTTTTGAAAATTAATATCCAAAAAAATCTTACCAAAGTAAAAAAATTAAAAAAAAATTAAAAATTCAATACATCAAATTTTGAGAAACATAGAAAAATGGGGACAATTAAGGGGAAGTTATTATCCCGAAGAAAAAAATAGCATTCGAAGGCGCAGACTCGCAGAGCTCATAGTACAGGACCCCGCGTCAACTTTAGTATGCTGACAACTCCCATTGACAGACTCTTAAGAAAGTTTCAGAGTCTTCTGGCCATAAAAATAGCGACACAACAACAAACTGTTGGCTGTGATTTCGCGCTTACCAATCCTCAGTCCCTGCTATCTCAAGCTCCCAAATATCCTTATACTTCTATAACTATCGAGTCACCGAGAAAGCTTTTTCCTACTCTTACGTTACGTTGGAACAGGTACTCCCTCCCTCTCAAGTATTGAAGATCTTTGATGTTTGTTTTTGAAGCAGAAATTCCTTTCTTGTCAATTGTTGTTGTAATGGATCTTGCCTTTTCCGCGTTTACTTGGGATTCTTGTTTTGATGGGATTGATTGATAAAAAAAAAAAACTGGGTTCAGTTGGGAATGGAGTTGCGGATCGAAATCTGACGGTTGGGAGAAATGAAAATTGTTTTTGATTACATGGGTGGGGCTTGTTCAGTTCAGACTATAATTTTCTGGATTTTTTTTTTTTTAACTTGTTGGATTTAATCTTATAGGGTTGTTGTACAGGCTGAGTGAAGAATACCAATGCTGGTGGCTTTTGGGGTGCGCTTGTTATTATATCATCATGTGCCTCTAATATTTATCATCTTAAGCTCTGTGGGACACGGGAATGCGGGGATAACGAGTACTTTTATTCGTTCTGAATGGCCATCGGTTGATATCCCTCTTGATCATGAAGCTTTTGCAATTCCAAAAGGTCATAATGCGCCACAGCAAGTAAGCTGTCATCTTTGTTAATTGGAAACTTGGAAATACGTTCAAAATGCTACTAGTTTACAAACTTATATGGTATCTGATCAAGTAAAGAATGCAGATTGCCAAATATATACACGAAAATAGTGCTCTTGGCTTTACCGTTTGGTTATGTTAAGAAATTGTTTCTTTACAAGTTGAGGACTTGATTGTAGATATTTTATTTATGGGTGTTGGCTATCATGTTGCTTTTGATACTTAGTTTGCAAAAAGGCACTGTTCTAAAAGGAATAGGATCCTCTCCATGTCAAGTGAAATAGAAAGGAACCATTTTGTGGTCAAGATTAGATTTAACAGATCTAATGGCCTATATGTTGCCCTATGGTGAATATATATGGCCACGTCATTAAAATTTTTATATTACATGGCAACATGTTTGATGCAACAAAATAGAATATTGACCATGAAATGACCAAGTGAAATGGAAATGATCCTTATCTGTTCTGAATGACTTCCTCACTTGTAATCGACAGTCTTAGTGACTATGCATCTAAATGGAATAGATGTTTGTACCTGAACTTTTGCTGAAAGGTACGGATGAATCATGTATAAAAAGTATGTGAACGTAATCTGTAAAGTATAATTATATTTGTATCCAACGTTGAATACCTTTTTTAGCCAGAATGAGATCTTCTCAATTTCAAGTGAGATGGAGAAGAGCTATTTTATGGTCTAGATTAGATTTCACAGATCTAATGGTTTGTATGTTGCCACATGGTGAGTATGTTGTCACGTCATTTGAAATTATTAAATGATGTGGCATCATGTGCGCACTGTAGATGCCAAAAAAGAAAAGAAAAAGACCATGATAGGGAATTTTGCTGAGAAAAGAAAGAAGAGGAGCGAGAAGATAAGAGGGAGAGGAAAGGATGGGAATTATTTCTTTTATTTTTTGGATGATTAATAGACATATGAGAGGAAAGTGTTGTCTCTTGTTTGGTTGAGAAGAGAAAAGAAAGGAAAAGAAGCTAAAAGATATACTCCATACTCCATCCCACAATAGCTAAATGATACATGTCAACTTTGTGTCCACCAAAATTGATGTGGTTTTTAAAATTACCATTTAATCAAAAGTTAATAATGATCTATCATAAATTTAATGGTGATTTTAAAAGCCATATCAATTTTGGTGGACACAAGGTAGACATAGAGGTTGACATATATAATTACTCGTTCCAATATAGATTAAAGTTTCCAAAACTGAAAGCATTTATCCATTTAACTTTTCATATTACTCTTAAATTGAAAGCACATTCTCTGAAATTTGAACTCACATTTTTTCAAAATTGACTCCAATTTTCTTGTTCCATCTAAGCACGTTTTTGGAAGTGTTTCTTTTATTATAAAATGTGTTATTTGTAAACTTAAATCTGTTGCAGGACAGGAATATCATTTTACCATTGTATCATTTTTTTTGGACCTCAATCCATTGCTATGTCTAAGGGATAAAATGGACATTTCATTGTATTTCATTTCAAAGCTCAAACTTTCCCTTTGAATCCGCTCAGTTTTGGATGGAAATGTGGGAGCCAAGTGGTGGGGCTGATGGGGGGTGGGCAACCCTCCCTTCCCCCCCAAATAAAATCCTCTCCTTTCTCCTAATAAACATCCAATCAATGGACATTGAAATCCTTCCCCCATACCCTCTCTTTTCTCTCCAAATCCTCCAATCCAATTGTAACGGTAGATTTCTAGAGCAGCTCCCTTATAGTCTCGAGAATTGCTTTTTAGCGTCCCATGGAAATGTAGGTGCTTTGCTATGTTCTATGATCAATTAATTACACAAGATTGCAGCACCATTTTGTGATGCTAGATCGTGACAAATGAATTCATCAACTGCCACCTACCGCTCTTAGTGAGCTTTTTGACACTGCAGTTTGGTCTCATTAGAAACTAGCATGCATTTAGATGGGAAATATATTTTAACTCTACAAAATTGTTAGTTTGATTCCTCACATGGAGTGAACATACGCCTCAATGCCGTTACTGTAAATTATAAAAGATGATGGAGCTTATATTCAAGCTTTTTGACTTAGTGGTACTAGTAATTTGCATGATGTTAGACAGTATACCATGGATGAAATTGGGCTGGACTATAGTCTATAGAAACTTTATGATATGTTTCCTTTTTCCCTGTTCTTTTCTTGTCTTTCTCTTTTTCCCTCTTAAAAACTGCAGCTGTGGTAAATAGTCTTCCCTGCCTGCTATATTTACTCCTTAAGTTTTTTTGGTGTAGGTGCATATCACTCAAGGTGACTATGATGGAAAGGCTGTAATAATTTCATGGGTTACAACTGATGAACCTGGGAGCAGTAAAGTACAGTATGACACATCAAAGGAGAAATATGATTTTACTGCTGAGGGCACAGTGACAAACTACACCTTTTACAACTACAAGTCCGGCTACATTCATCACTGTCTTGTTGATGGCCTTGAGGTAAATATAAACTGAAATGTAATATTACCTGTACCATGCCCAATCAAATTAGTCCAGTATACGAATTATACTTCAGTTTTTTAATAATTGAAATAAAAGAACTTTGGGGGTTTCATATCACTCAAATCATCCGTGTCCTTGAAAGAGCGGGTGAAGCTCGTTTTTGTTCTGCTATGTAGGAGGGTCTTTTATGTGGTCAAACAAGCGGGATCCTCCCTCTTGGTCAATAATAGATAGGTTTCTTGTGTCTCCAGAATGGGAAGCCCAATTTCATGATATGTCTCAAAAAAGGTTGCCTATATTTTGCTTAGACCATTTCCCTATCTTGCTTCATTGTGGCGGCTTTTAGGGTGGTAGAAGATATTTTAAGTTTGAAAATATGTGGCTGAAGGCCGAAGGCTTTGTGGATAGGGTGAGATAGTGGTGGTCTTCTTATTAGTTTCAAGGCTCTCTGACAGTGGCGGAGCTAGGATCTTGTTTAAGCAGGGGCGTGATTTTTTTTTTGGATGAATTGAGGTGTGATGAATAATTAATTAATATAAAAAAATATTATATTTTAATACTGTTTACCCACAAGCCAACATAAATATTTTCTTTATTTCAAACTTCCTAAAGAAAGTACTGCATGTCCAATTAATCGAGTCTAATATTAAAATATCTATCAATAGTATGCAATTATTTTAGAGTTATTTTCCTTTATAGAGCATCTATTACCTTCTTTAATTTGCTTCCTCAAAGAGTTAATTCAAACTACATACTTAAAAAATCAAAACTTAGAGTAATTGTTACATACCATCTTTTTATCCTCAAAATGTTGATATAACTTTTAAAATTACGATTAGGTCAAAATTCAATAAGTGATTTTAAAAGCTACATTAACTTTGGAAGGATAAAAAGAAGATAAAATGATGGTATGTAACATTACTCCAAAACTTAATACATAAAATATGATGAGAATATTTCCCTATGTTCATGACCGAATTAAATTGTCCTAAGACTTCTATAGCAAAAATATATAGGATCCGGCTCTTGCACATCTTCTGTAAATAAATTCAAGGGTTGAGATTGTTTTGGGTTAAATGTGATCGTTTTACTATATTTAAAACTCCTAAACCATAAGCCTAAACTTGACGCCATTTAAAGGGTAGGGAATGTCTTGAAAAACCTTGGCTTTGTTTGTTAAAACCGTTTTACCCTAATAACTTATTCTCAAAATTTTCCCACTCATTGAAATGCATGGAACTGTACCTTTTTGCCAGAATTTTAAAGTCTTAATATTTTTTTTTCCAATAATGCCCTCAAAATCCATTTTAAAAACAAAACGAAATACATTCACAAATCTTGGGGCATTTTAGACCAAAATTTTTTTTTCCCAATAAAATTGCAGTTTTCTTTAGCTTTTTGTCAAATCATGTCTCCTGTGCACCTTTTTAAAAAATTCTCTTACGGGTATGAAGTTAACAAACGGAGCACTTATCTCTTTTATTCCCTTCCACCACCACACCCATCCAGAGAGCCCATTTTGGTTGAACTCCAAATTGAAACCGTTTCTTCGTATAAACATCAACAGAAACAAGAAAGCGAAAAGAGGTAGTAAAGAACCAGTGAATCACTAGGAGAAATTTTTGAAAACGTGCGGACGGTGAGACTTCCATAATACTCACCTTTTTCCTAGCTGTAAAAGGGTTTTTTTTTTTTTTTTTCAGGGACGGGGCTAGGGGTTTAAAAATATGAAAAAATTAGGCTGTAATTTTTTTTTTTCAACTTTTTCCGGCGCCCGGGGGGGGGGGGGCGCCCCTGCACCACCCCCCCTTATCTCCGCCATTGGTTGTGAACTGGTGTTGTATATGTAAGAGAGGTGTGGGGAGTCTGTGAATCATCTTTTTCTTCACTGTGAGATTGCTAGTGTCTTATGAAGTGCTATTTTTAGTCGTGCCGGATTGACTTGGGTAATACCTAGAAGAGTGGTTGGCCTTTTCTTTTGTTGGAGAGGGTTTAGTGGCAATTTCCAGTGTGCAACAATGTAGAAGATGGTTCCGTCCTATCAATTGTAGTGTATTTGGAGGGAAAGGAATGATAGGAGTTTTACAGACTGTGAGAGGACAATGGTGGATTTAAAGTCCTTCTGCAATACTCTTTTCTCCTGGGTAGTTGCTTTAGACTTCTCTTTGCATCGTTTTCCGAATACGATGAAAAGCATGCTTTCTTTTCATGATTTTAATGATTGTCATATTTTTTTTTTCTAGTTAGGTGTCCTATTTTTTTACTTTATGTGTACCTGAGTTGCGCCTTTTGCACTTTTTTAATGATATTTTGATTACTTATTAAAAAAAAACTAGGTATACTTTATTCTATGTCATGTTCTTATAATCAATCTCTTCAATGATGTCTACAATTATGCACATCCACACTTGTGTGTATGCAAAAGTAACCAACTATTGATGCCCATGCAAGCAGGCCTGTATGGACGCTGACAAATGTTGGGCAAAGTATGATAAATATTGGTATTTAAATCCATTTAGTTGTTAAAATTTTTCATTTGTAATAATCTTTTGTAAAAATCTCAGAAGTTGTGAAAATATTTCATAATAGGGAAATATTTGTATTGTGCTTATGCATGTGATGAAGGTTAGTCTATTGTATATTACATTTCACACTTTTATGATTTCTATGTGCATACACGCATACACATCCACGGAGATACACACACTTTAAACATGAAAAGTTCTTCACCAATCTTTTCACAACACCTCTTTGAATTCACATTTTCTTTTAACCTATGGGTAGGTGTATTTGCTTTAATGGATTCAGCCCTTTTTTCTGGTCTTTTATTGCCATTATATAAGTGCTATTCAATTTTCCATGTCTGGTGGTTTTTATTTTTTTTGCCATTTTTGCAGCATATGTTAAATATTTTTAGCTACTTTCCAATTGTCAGTTGACTGAAGTTCTCTGATAAAAAACTTGGTTATTTTTTTTTTCAAGAGGCAAATTGTAGGTGTTGAGAACTGATTAATATAATTATTATTGTTATATATGATCTGTTTATTTGATACGTGTATAGTATTATGTTAACACTTACCAATATCTTGTCTTTTAGTATAACACAAAGTACTACTACAAGATTGGAGTAGGTGACTCTTCTCGTGAATTTTGGTTTCAAACACCTCCAGATATTGACCCTGATGCTTCCTATACTTTTGGAATTATTGGTAAGATATTCTTTTTATATAACCTCTTAAAAGTACAGTACTAGTTTGCTTTACATTATGTAATGAGACTAGATTGGTAATTGAGCCAACAATTGATGTTCGAACTCGGCCCGACAGAAATATATGTAGGTTTGAATTTCGAACTCAGCTTGAGCTCAAGTTGAGCTTTAGAAGGTTGTTCAAACTTGGCTCAGCTAAAATTATCCAAGTTTGAAGGATTAAAGGGGGGTATTTATTTTATTTTTGGAACTCATGCTAATAAAATTGACCAAAAATAGAAAGAAATTTCCAGGAAGAAAGAAGACATTGGATATATTTAAACCAGACTTGCCTTTTTTTGTTTTTTTTTTCTTCCTAATCATACGTATTTTTATTGTTCCAAATAGTGCATCTTTGGCATCCTAACAAAAGAAATTGGACCCAAGGTGGTGAAAAAAAAATGGAATTGGATTGGTTTTGGTAATTAAATTTATTTAGCTAAATGAATATTAAAAAGCTAAAAGACTTGGAAAGAGAGTTAGTCAATAAGTGAAACTGAATAGAATAATGTATGCTTAGAAAAAAAAAGCTAAATAAAATAATCTACAATACTTGGAGGTTGGCTTCTTTATATTTAATGTGGTGTCTTTGGAGAGAGCGGATTGCAAAGAGCTTTGAAGTTCGTGAGCATGGATTGCTAAAGCTAAAGAAGATGATGTTGCAATCCCTTTATACATGGAGAGTAGTATAAAAGTTTGTCTGTTTCTAATTTTCTGAGTTTTTGAATTTTTGTTCTTCGTTTTCTATATTTTAAGGGTTCTCTTGTATACTTTATGTGTATTAGAGTTGCACCCTTTTGTGCTTTTAATGAATTTACGTTACTTATATATAAAAAAAAGCATGTAATCATACATGTCACATGAGATGAGAGAAATAAATATATAAATTTCTATTATATTTTAATGAGATATAAATTAGTTTAGACTTCCTATACGAGCAGTTTACGAGACTAAGTAGAGTCGAGCTTAGCTGGTTTAATAATCGAGTTAAAAATATTGTTCAAACTTGGTTCATTTATTAGATTGAGTTCAAGCTATTTATGAACAGCTAGGTTTATTTACAACCCTAAATGAGATGATGAGCTATGTAAATATTGATTTAGGTTATGTTTAGTACGTGAGATGACTATTTCTTAGAATAGCTTTTATTAAGAATGGAAGAAATGAAATAGATTAGCTTTAGAATAACTATTTTCATGGCCATGAAGGAATAACTATTCTTTAAATTGAGAGGAATAGCTATTCCCTAATAGCTATGAGAATGACTATTTCAAGTATTAAAGTATATATATACTTACAAGACTATTTTATTTCACTTCTTTCATTCTTAATAAAGGCTATTCTAAAGAATATTCATTTCACGTATCAAACATACCCTTACAGTTTGTATTGCCTTTGAAAGCAAAAATAGAACAAACTTTGTTTTTTTTGTAAGTAATCGAATTCCATTGAAACGGAAAGGAGCGCAACCCAAGTACCAAAAAAAACAAAAAGAACAAACTATATATCATTCACATAGGAATATATGGAAGGTATGTCAAAATGCAGTGGTTGGAAGAACAATTTAATTATAGGATATGTGTTTGAAGATTTTCTCATTCTTTTTTTTTTTTTTTCTTTCTACATTTTAGGTGATCTGGGACAAACATATAATTCCCTTTCCACTCTTGAGCATTACATGCAGAGTGGAGGACAGACTGTCTTATATGTTGGTGATCTCTCTTATGCTGATAGATATGAATACAACAATGTTGGTATTCGATGGGATTCATGGGGTCGCTTTATTGAGCGAAGTACTGCATACCAGCCATGGATTTGGTCAGCTGGGAATCATGAAATAGAGTACATGCCAAAAATGGTATTGTTACAAAATTGTACCTTGTAAATCTTCCATATTTTCTTATCTTTCATCCATTTGAACATATTGATTACTTCTGTTCCTATGTGGAAGTAAGCATGAGCACATAAGGTGTTGTGTGAAGTTCTACGCATTTGTTTGTATAGGCATACATATGCACACACGTATGTATGTGTAAATATATTCCTTATTTTATTTTACATAGATGAATGAGTAAAGTGTCATATTGAGCTATAGATGGCTTTATTGATATTTCAAGAGCATCGTGTAGCATGCAATTAGTCACGATTGACAAAGAAGATTACTTGGATCTGTTGCTTCTCCTGATTGTCTAGATTTATCCAATTAGATTGCCAAGAGTCTTGGCCATGACCAGTTCTGAAGTACCAGAGCTGCCTTCTAGGTGATGTTCAAATGTTCACAGATTTTTGGCCCTTAAAGTTGCATATCTTAAATGGATTCTACATGCAATTGTGTTTATTGCTAGTAACTTGCCTCTTAAGGATTTCTAGCCTTTTTTTGTTCCCTATTGGATGTTTGGTTTGAGGAACTATGTGGTTAATCCTTTATTGATATGGCTAGAGCTTCAGTTTGTCTTTGTTAAATCACCAGTTATCCTAAAAGCTTAAGCTGATAAAAAATAATGAATTTAATCATTTAAGTAATATTTTAATACTTCCTCTTAATAAATAAGGTCCAACACATAATATTTAATAGAAATGAGAAGTGGATTATGAAGTCATGATTTGAACTCATCCTAAAAGCTTAATCTGATAAGAAATGATAAATTTAATTAACACCCCCCTCCCCAGGTTGTGGGTAGAGGTCTCTTTCTTTTCTTTGTTTCGGGTGACCCTTTATTCCTTTTCTTTTTAACTTTTCTAATAAAATCGTGTGTTGCTTTTAGTTTAGTGAATGCATATAGTTGAATTGTTTCCCTATAATTGGAGAAATTGAGGTTGGAAGTACTTACCAAAGAGAGTTTTTTTTTTTTTTAAATGACGAGGAACCCCTCCAAGGCAGGGCCACTTCGTATACCTACCCCTGTCGAGTAAACCTTGTACCCGTATAAAACGCTCCTTCCACACGGATCGAGTAATACAACGGTTTTGCTAGCAGGCTAGTTCCAAAAAACTGATTGCACTCAAGGATACTAGAGAGAGAGAGAGAGACAGAGAGAGAGAGAATAGAGGTTGGAAGAAGCTTTCTGTAGATGCTATGTGTACAAGCTGTCTTTAGTGTTTTCCAAAGTCTTTTTTTTTTGATAAGTAAGTAGAAATTTTATTAAATAGCGCAAAGCGCAGCCCTGATACACAGGAAGTATACAAGAGTCAAGACTCATTAGGGGAAGAGAAAAGAACAAGGAAGTTATTAAAGCTTATCGCTAAAGGAGCTAGATAAGCAGCTGTCCAAGAGAAGAGGGTAAAAAAGAAGAAAGACTTGAGTTTTTCGAGTGATCTTTCTTGATCCTCAAACGTTCTGTCGTTCCGCTCCCTCCAATGAGTCTTCTAGTGTTCTCCAAAGTTCTTATTATAAAATAACTTTTTCTTTTGATAATTATTTCAGACTATGATGTATCCACTTCTAATCACACATTTTTCAGGGAGAAGTTCTACCATTTAAGTCATATCTACGTAGATTCATGACACCCCATATTGCATCCAATAGCAGTAGTCCTCTCTGGTATGCTGTTCGACGGGCATCCGCACATATTATAGTCCTATCCAGCTATTCTCCATTTGGTAATTTGTCTTATCCTTCTCTGTTTTCATGTTGATGCATTCTGATAACAGTTTGTTATTACTCGGTTTATCATCAAATATGGTTATGATGGTCAAGAATGCCTCGGTGAAAGTTTCTAATGCCCTTACATATATAACCTTCTAGTTTTTGTTGGTGAATAGTTTCAATGTCTTCTTGATGGGTGAAGTATGGTGGCTATAGGTGCCATGGTGCTTTTGTTAATCCAAATTTTTGAATTTTTTCTACCCTTGTTTCTCCTCCTAAATCTGAATGACTTGGATCCACAAAAAGTTTCAGTTTTCATATGGAAGTAGATTATTGA
Source organism: Betula pendula (assembly GCA_900184695.1). Taxonomy (NCBI): domain Eukaryota; kingdom Viridiplantae; phylum Streptophyta; class Magnoliopsida; order Fagales; family Betulaceae; genus Betula; species Betula pendula. The sequence goes on along the minus strand of FXXK01000546.1, from coordinate 286,221 downwards.
CATTATATTATTATTATTATTGTTATTTTTAAATTTTAGTTTGTCTTTTCTATACTATTTATGTCATGTATTTCTAACCTCAAAAAGTTTCTTACAATTTTTTTTTAATCAGTGAAATCTACAATTCAATGGAAGTGGCTGCAAGAAGACCTAAAAAGGGTGGACAGAAAGAAGACACCTTGGCTTATTGTTCTCATGCATGTGCCCATCTACAGTAGTAACCTAGGCCACTATATGGAAGGTGAAAGCATGCGAGCTGTCTTTGAGAGCTGGTTTGTCTGTTCCAAAGTGGATTTCATTTTTGCTGGCCATGTCCATGCCTATGAAAGATCAGTAAGGAATTTCTTTCCTTTTAATGTCCTTTTTTCTATGGGTAAAGAATTAGATTAAAACAAGCAAAAGGAGTATAAGTACTGCGTATCTAAGCTAAGATATTATTTCCTTTTTATATCCTTCTGGTTCTGTATCAAGTCTCTTTCAGATATGTATGTATGTTTGTCCAACAAATAGGAATCTCATGGCACCACAGTATCCAAAACTTTCACTGATTCCCTGCCTCCACATTATGTTAGTCTCATTATTATGGTCAATTCTTTAAGTGGATCCTTATGGGCCACAGCCACGTGGATTATGAATCTGCCCAGGGTCTCATTGTGCATTATTCTTTTTTATATTATGAAATTGTATTTAAATTCTTCACCCTTCCCAGATCATAATGAATTTCTTTGGACGTTCTCCTGATTAACACAATGAAAAATGGGACTTTAAAGAGAAGAAGCAAATAGGTAGGTAGGCATACCTTATTAATGTGTTTAAAACCAATTATGCTAATGAATGTAAACACCAATGCATTTTCCATTGTTTTCTTTCATAAAGTTTGATCATGTGCTTTTTGTTCATCCTTACATATTCTACACAATTCTGTCTTTCATGTCCTAGAATCTAATTCTCATGAAAATTGGAGCAAATGACTTATTAATCTTCTTAACTAATCATTCATTGCACATCACCCATGATACCAAAGTGCATTAGGCTGGTAGTGAAGTTGGCTCCACATTGTTGCTCCCTCCCTATTCAAATTGTTTTGACAATCTCACAACTTTGTCCCCATAATGGAATTACTTTCTGCCAAATTTATTCATCAATGCCTTGACAGTTTTCCAGAGCCATATTGTTATATATCCCATGATAGGACTTACATGTAATCGTAGAGCATTATTTACATTCAAGGTTTCTTTCTTCTGCTAAGAATAGTGTTTATATGTCATTCACTCATGCTATGCACCTTAAAACGTCAATTACAGCTTTAGCTCAAAAAGATAAATGTTTTTGGTCTGTAGTATCGCATCTCGAATATAGATTACAATGTGTCAAGCGGTGACCCTTATCCTGTACCTGACCAATCAGCTCCTGTATACATAACTGTTGGAGATGGGGGAAATCAGGAAGGTCTTGCTGGAAGGTAAAGCAATTTTACAATTTGAAATTGTTCCATTTTTCTTCAATCTATTATGAAGTGGATTAACTTGTTGAAGGTATTGAGGTCTCCAATAATTTCTTTGCTGCATTCAGAATCCCCTTCTGTGGACATTTTTGTTTATCATGGAATATGTAATTATTTTGTAGGTTCTGGGACCCACAACCAGATTATTCTGCATTCCGTGAAGCCAGTTATGGTCATTCTACATTGGAGATCAGGAACAGAACCCATGCGTTCTACCATTGGAACCGGAATGATGATGGGGAAAAAGTACAGACCGATTCTGTTGTATTTTACAATCAGTACTGGTAAGTATGATCTCTGTCAAACTATCTTTCATGAATTACTTTTGAAAGTGAATGTTCAGTCTCTGCCTGTCTGAGTTGATAATAAAATTAGATGAAATATGAAGGTCTAAATGTAATATCTGTATGTGGTACATATAAATGCTCAAGAAACCTAGAGCCACTTACATCTTCCTATATTCTAATAGTATCTGTATATAGTACATGTGAAACTAACACTGTAGTTGAGTTTTACTTCAAGAATAGAAACTCTCCAGATGGCAACAAAAGCAAAGCTGCACTCATGATAAAAAAGAACATATATTGGTTAAGTAAAGGAAATCTCAAGTACAAATGAAGTATACAAGAGAAAAACACCAAGAAAATCAAGAACGAGAAAAAATAGTCCAAAAATTTGCAAAACTAGAGACAAGGAGAAAGGCGTTAGTATCCTAAGGGGTAGCTCAATTGGCTGGGGAGCATGTCTTGTGAAGCGGAGGCCACAAATTCGAATCTTTCCTTTCCCTTCCCCTTGGGGACTATTACTCTATAAAAAAAAAAAAAAAAAAAAGAGAATGATGTTAGAGATTCACTCAAAAAGAGATTTAAGAGAACAAATATGTAGATATGAGCTTGTTCTCTCGCCCTCATCGAAACTTTGAGCGTTCATTTCTCTCCAAATGCACCACGTTAAGAAGGAAGGGATTACATTTCAAGTAATATCGATATCATTCCTACCAATCATTCTTTTCCAACAAGCCATGAGATCCACTAGCCAATAGGCATAACCCATTGAAATACCATATTCCACAAATCTCTTGTGACATCTCAATGAAGAAGATGGTACGAGGTTTTTTTCACCCTTTTTACACATACAACATCAATCTATCATTATGATGTGGAACAATCAAGCATCCAAATGCAGTCTATCTCAGTAAAATTGGTCACCAATAGTCATCCAAGTATTTAGTCATTAGTTGTCAATTACATTCTCATGAAATTTTTTTCACCATAATGGCATTGGCAATTAGTAGTAGTTAATTTCGTGAATTTGAAATGTAGTAATTAAAATTCGTTATCACGCAGGGCAAGCAATATGCGGAGGAGAAGATTAAGGAAGAGTCATTGTAAGCTGTAGGAGAAATCAACTGCTGAAATAATTGGATTAAGATTCTTTATTATTTGAAGCTATTCAATTACATCTGCAGATCTGTTTGTGCGTGCGGGGCTTCTCAATCTTTTCCACCGCTAGGATGCATGGGATAATGTGTATTCTCAATAGGTCTTTCTTTTATGGGATGAGTACAATATAGACTGTTCAGTCAAAGAAAATTTTGGCATTTGGATGTCCGAGGAAACAATCTTTCAGGCTTGCGAATTTTATACTTAAATAGCAAAGAAGTTCATTTTGTTGCTGTTGCATAATATATAGGATACCTCGTACTCGAACGAGTTTCACAAAGTGACACGAGTTCTATCCTTGTTTATGGGATGACAACATATTCTTGGTTCAGTGTAATGTTATGACTCCATTGTAAAGGTGAAAGTAGGAGATGCGCTTAGCAGAAATAAAAGTACTGCATTTTTCTTTTTCGCTGGATTTGGATTGCTTCTTAAGATATCAATATTGCCAAGCAAAAATTTGGACTTCCATCCACTTATTATTGAGGGTTAAATACTATTCTAGTACATGTGATTTTCCTTGTTAAATAGTCATCTTGGTTTGCAAAGGTGTCACAAATGGTATATGTGAGCATCTTATAATCGTAGTTGGTATTTTTCTTTTATTTTCTGTACAAAAACTTAACTGCCCACCGCGTCAAACCTATTAGCGACTGCCATGTGTCTCATATGCTACATTAGTATTATTTAAAATAAAATAAAAACCAAAAAGAAAAAAAAAATTAGGAGTGCCGGGCCATCTCTTTGGCGAAATGATTATGAATCTGCCTAGGGTCTTATTGTGCATTATTCTTTTTGATTGTATGAAATTGTATTTAAATTCTTCACCCGTCCCAAATCATAACGAATTTCTTTGAATATTCTCCTGATTAAAGCAGTGAATGATGAAACTTCAAATAAAGAAGCAAATAGGTAGTAGGCATACCTTATTAATGTGTTATGCTAATGTGAATGTAAACACCAATGTATTTTCCATTATTTCCTTTCGTAGAGTTTGATCATGAAAATTATAATTTAGACCCCAAGTTGTTAAGCACAAGATTACCAAACTAATTGTTAAGGCAATTACCACAGCTATCAATACCAAAATCCAAAAAAGCATAAAATAAAAAAACACAAATTTTGGTAACGAAATAAAAACCTTTTGAAAAATTCTTCAAAAGTAAAACCACATATAGGGCCAACCAACCCCAAAGGTATCTACAATAGAAGACTTGTGTTACATATTGATTCTACTTACAAAATATTTGTAACTCATGATATTCAGTTTGTACCACGGCAAACAACATGTTCACCTCTCATCGCAGTGGCTCCTGAACCTCTGGCTTTCTTTCATACAGATCACCTTTTTGAACGAACCTCGTTTGCTTCAACTCAAAACTTTGGTGGCTGTAGTCTTTTATGTAGTTTGAATGATGAGAATGAAACTAAGAGAATATTTGCAACTATTTAGACTCACGAACACTGAAAAGCCTCTCCAATAACGATGAAACAATGCCTCTTTAAGTCTATAGAAGTCGTGGTATGTGAAGCTTATATAGAGGAAGAAAACTAAGGTTTTAGGTCAAAGTCAATTGTAATTAAAACACTTGGCGGCAAAGTTCTGTCAATTGAGAAATTAGGGTTTCACAAATAATCTGTGATTTCATCACCTCAATAGAATGAGGTTCGACTGAGTCTCTTGGGTCTCAATATTAAATGGTTCTGCATCACCTCGATCGAACGAGCTTTGATCGACTCTTTGTCCGAACGTCTCAGTTTTTAGTAATAGACTTGATGTACTACTTCGGTCCATCGAGCTTAGACCGAGGCATTGAGCGAGATCTTCCAAACTTCAATTCTCAATGTTTTTTGAACCGCATTTTGATCCCAACTCAGCCCTAAATCTAGACCTTACAACAAATCATGTTTTGACATTAAATTGGCCAACACTAAAAACCTAACAGATCATGTGCTTTTTGTTCTTCCTTTTTACTCCCATATTTTCCACACAATCCTGTCAGTCATGTCTTCGAACCTAGTTTTCATGAAAGTTGTAGCAAATGACTTCTTAGATTATGTTTGGTACGCGGAATGACTATTTCTTGGAATAACCCTTATTAAGAAAGGAATAAGTATAGTGAATTAGTATTGTAATGACTATTCTTATAATCATGATGGAATGATTATTCATTCAATTGAAAGAATAGTCATTCTTCTTAAATTTAAGAGGAATGGCTATTCTTTCAATTGAAGGAATAACCATTCTCTTATAGCCATTGGAATGGCTATTCCAAGGCTAATGCACTACACTTATTTTATTTTTAATAAGGGTTATTCCTTGGAATAGCCATTCCGCGTACCAAACATGTCCTTAGTCTTCTTAGCTAATCATTCATCACACATCACCATGATACCAAAGTGCATTAAGCAGGTAGTGAAGTTGGCTCCACATTGTTGCACTCTCCATTCCCTATGCAAATTGCTTTGACAATATCACAACTAAGTCAAATTTTATTCATCAATGCCTTGACAAGTTTTCTGAAGCCATATTGTTATATATATCTCATGATAGGACTTTCATGTAATCGTAGAGCATCATTTACATTCAAAGGTATCCTCTGCTAAGAATAGTGTTTATATGTCATTCACTCATGCTATGCACCTTAAAACATCAACAACAGCTTCAGCTCAAAAAGATAAATGTTTTTGCTCTGTAGTATCGCATCTCGAATATACATTACAATGTGTCGAACGGTGGCCGTGATCCTCCTATGTACATAATTGTTGGAGCTGGAGGAAAGCTGGTGTAAGGTAAAGCAATTTTACAATTTGAAGTTGTTCAATTTTTCTTCAATCTGTTATGAAGTGGATTGACTTGTTGAATGTTGTTAGAATGGTAACAACCAATGCCTTTCTTATATGGATGGGAAGGAAATGCAATAGAATTTGAAGTCAACTCTCGTCTGCAATGTCACATAGATTAGGAATCCCTGAATTTAAGCTCTGGTGACCACTTGAGATGCAAATTAAGCTTTCCAGATTTAGCACCATCCAGGGGAAAACTATCCTGAAACTCCCCTTCCAATACGACCCTTGTGAGTGTCATGATGACTCTTCCTATTTTTTCCTGAAAGATTCGTAAAGTAACAAGATTTTCATGGCTAAAGACTACTAAAAATGTCGCAATAATCGTTGCAATTTGCAGGGAAGATGATGATGCCTAAATGGTGAGCATGAGTTACATGATATAACATATAACATGGGGAAGCAACTGGCAGCTCCAATCACTTAACGGATTTCTGGGGTAACAGAAGTTCTATAGCAAATCTTTATAACTACCTTAATTTTCATTGCAACAGTGTAGCAAATATGAAAAAGAAAGGAAGAGAGGAAGAAGATGATCCTGAAGGAATATGGGAAATACTGGAAACTAAATGTATTTTCACAGGATGATCTATAAGAGGCCTGTGAGCATTTCGAGAAAGCAGCTGAAGAGTTATGAATCTGAAGTTTCCTGTGACATATCTACATTTAGGAGGATTTAAAGGTTTTCCCCTTTTATCCATGTTCTCATATAGATGATGAATCATATATATCTAGAATGTCATATTATTAGAAAGGAAACACACAAACACACAAACACACACACAGAGAGTGTAAATTTATACCGCATAAAGTGGCACATAGTAATAACAATTTACCTAGTCACTTATAATAATGCATTAACCTGTCGAAATTTTGCAGAAGCATTTGGATTTATTGATACAATGTACCTGCACTTCTACTTATGATAAATGACTCCTTAAGTGCATGAAACATGCTAAATTGCAGTATATCTTGGGTTCAGTTAGGATCTATGACATATTCTCGTGATCTAGTCAGTGTCAAGATTTTGAATGATGCCTTGAATTGGTTTCTCCAGGAATCAAACCAAATTGTTAGAATTTGATGTGAGATTCCATAAATGCTTTTCTAGTATATAATTTGCATGAGGATGCTAATAGTTCATTAGTTCTTTTATGATCCCTAAGGTCACAAACTCAAACCAAGCTCGTCATCCAAAACAAAGAATATGATCAAACTTGTACCAGAAACTTACCTTCCCAAAAGTGTCGTGGTCCCAAACTTCCACAATTAACATATCATGTAATGCATCCTCCACAACAAATTCAAATGTTTGATTCCAGGCTGGATTTAAGGTGTTGCTTAGAACCTGAGAAAGCAGAGAGAAGAATGTACCAGAATTATAATCTGAGCACCATGTATATCATCTCATATCTAACTATAGAGGGTTTAGGACCTCCAGAACATGGATAATTAGTAGGCCAACAATGAAGAATTTAGATGAATGCCATTCTTCTAAAGAGGAAACTAAATTTGAAAGACATGGATGGTTGGTTATTATGTTTGAGAATCTGAATCTCACCCTAGTCTTGGCTTTTGTTTCAGATTTTTTCATAATAAGGACAACAAAGGGGTCGGCCTTTCCCATCAAATCTACTGCTGGTAAGTCTTCAGCAGCTATTACTGTCACAGATAATACTCCTCTTACAATCACATTCCTCTTCTTTTGCTTTGTAGTTTTTCCAAGATCACCAACCTCTGTTCCATCAACTCCACTCTCAAGGGCCCTCTTCTCCAAATAGGTCAATGAGCATTCGGGGTCAGAAGGGTTTTTAAAGCTAATTTCTGTTCCAAAAGGACAGTACAAGAGCTCCAAGTGCACCTAGGGCCAAGAAAAATGTATTAGATAGAGATGATTACACGTTCAAGAAAATAAGCAGCAATATTTAGCTTGTTGAATGAAATTCTCCCAACGACCCCAAACAACACCTATAGGGGGGTGAATAGGTGTTTTCCAGCAAACTCAACATATTAAAATTTTGCAACCATACAAACAATCGCCAAAATTAATCAAAGCAGTAAAAAGATCAAACACAACAATTTTGGTAACGAAGTGGAAATCTTTCTTTAAAGGTAAAACTACTCTGAGTCAGTCAAACCCAGAAAACCAATTCACTATAGAAGTTTATACTCACAAAACCTTTGTAGTAAAACCTGACTTGTATCCAACAAATAGTAAAAAGATTGAAGCAATAAAAAGATAAAACCTGACTCATAAAATTTTTGCAACCACATAAACAATTAGCAAAATTAATCAAAGCAGTGAAGAGATTAAATACAACAATTTTGGTGACGAAATGAAATCTCTTTAAAGAACATTTTAAAAGTAAAGCCACTTTGAGGCAGCCAAACCCACGAAACTAATTCACTACAGAAGATTACTATATAATCATACTCACAAAACCTTTGTAGTAAAATCTAACTTGTACCCAACAAATGACCTGTATGTCCTCTACCTTCGTAGCTTCAAAACTCTAGCAAATCTTCTATTTGGTTTCCTCTTCAACGGGAAACTTTGGTGGCTTGAAGGTTTAAGAACTTGTGTGGTTTTCAACAAACTCTAAGAGAGATTGACAATTAAAGGTATAGGTATGTGGAAGGTCTCTCTTAACTCACAAAGTAATGGCCTCAAGGTCTATGAAAAATTGTGCACTTAGGTGTTTATATAGACCTTGAGAAAAGACTTAGGTTATGTTTGGTACGCGGAATGACTATTTTTTGGAATAGTCTTTACTAAGAATGGAAGGAGTATAATGAATTAACCTTGTAATAACCATTCTCATAGCCATGAAGAAATAATTTAAGAGGAATGGCTATTCCCTCAATTGAATGAATAGTCATTCCCTCATGGCAATCGGAATTGCTATTCTAAGGCTAATCCATTTCACTCATTCTATTTTTAATAAAGGCTATTTCTTGGAATAGCCATTCCGCATACCAAACGTGTCCTTGGTGTTTTAATGCAACTAAAATGCTGAAAATGTGATTTATTAAGTTGGCTCGTTTGGACGCTGCTAGGGTTTCATGGATTACTCCTGGTGGTGTTTGGAGGGCTCCAACCGAGCTTCTTGGGAGTTCTTCAATTTTTGCATTGAACTTAGTCGTTCGATCGAAATCTGGACTAGTTTTCCAACCGAGTGTCTTGGGAATTCTTCTTTCAAAACTATCATCCAGACCTGGTGCGAACGACCATACCAACCAAGTGCCTCAAGAGTTCTTCATGAGTAACTCGTTCAGACCTACTGCGAACGAGTGGCTTTGTACTCCTTTCTTGATGTAGCTCGTTTAAACCCTCTGAGAATGAGTGTCATGGTTCTTCAATAAAAAACAACATTTAAAAACTAGCCTGAGTACCAAACTTAGCCTATCAAATTTTTTACTTACACCAAATTAGCCAATATAAAACCTAACATTGAATCTCAGACTGAATGTGGCAATAAAATAGAACAAGGACTGAAAGAAGGTTAGTATATAGTTGAGAACTATGGAGTAGCTATTGTACGTGGGAAATGCTATGGATAACTTTCTTTCACTCTTCTAAAAAATGGGGAAGTGTATGTTAATCTGGCAAACTCCAAATTTTTTTTTTTCTCTTTTCTATTTGGTTCTTGTTCTTTTAGCTCAAGTCAATTCAATAAATCCTTATACATCAGGCTCAAATACCCTAAATTATAATGCAAATTTTGGCGTCATCTCTTCATTCTGATAAGGCCAAGATGCCTGCCCAACACAAATATATCTATGAGAAGGGAAGGATGAAAAAGAAGATTCATATAGCATTCCCACCTGGCCCCTATATTTAGTGTCTCTTTGAACTTCGAATTCCTTCACCAGGTTCAACCACAAATACTCAACTTTACCAGGCTTAAGGTCCTTCAGCGGCACTCGAGCACAACCAATGAGTTCGGGAGCCTGAATCCCTTCATCATCAAAAACTCTTACAGTCAAATGCTGCGTAGATGCATCTTCAACGATGAACTCAAAGTGCTCATTCCAGACTGGATTCAATTGGTTATTCTGAAAATAAAACAAAGAGTTGCATTGAATTTTAACTGCAAGAAGATGAGAAGAAAAGGTTAAGAAAAAAGAGTGGTTATCTTACAATTGTTTTGCTGGTTTTTGTTCTGTCACGCAGTGGGCGTATGAATAAGACAGTAAAAGGATCAGATTTCCCAATGATGTCTTTGTTTGTCAAGTCCTTCGCTTGCACTAGCTTCACTTCTAATGTTCCAACAGGCTTCAACTCTAGGTCACTAAGATCAACAAGATCATAGATGACTCATCAGAACAAAAAACAAACGTGCTTTGGATTTTGAGCTTGCTAGTATGAACATAAAGAATGCTTTTCAGTGAAACAAAAGTGTAACCAAATAGTTATGCATATGCAGGGACGATTTTGTGAAGTATGAAAGAAGAAGAACATCTTTAGTGACCAAAATTGACCTGATTAATTCTGTAATCAAGGCAGCTATCCTCCAAATTGAGATGGTTTTATTATTCTGGTTAGGACCATAGCCTTTATAGAAATGCAATCCGAAACACTGAATCAAATCCGTAATTGGTCTTACATACATATATTATTGAATGAATATATGCATAATATCGAATTATAGTATGATTTGCATTTGGGTTATTCAGGGTGTCACCAAATCACACCTCAAATTATACTGACACAGGTTGCACCTTAATTGCAATTACCCAATGGATAGGCATTTATCTAAATAAATATGTCACTCAGATTCCATTTCTCACCAACCCTCATTGAGCTTGTTGTTACCGTGCACAACAATGATGAATAATATAGAATCAAAAAGAGAGAAAGAGAAAATTGAGATAATGATTTACGTGGTTCAACAATGTGCTTATGTCCACATGGAGAGTGCGCTTATAATTCATTATTCAATGATTTAGGGTTACAGCATAACATACTTATAAGAAAACCCTAATTGTACAGACGCTCTTTGGAAAACCTCAATTGGCCATTCATACTAGTATTTCAGTATTACTCTTTATGACTGAAAGAATATGAGCCACTTAGTCCAACAAAGCTGCAACTTAAAGGTTCTTGATTGAGTACATGTAGGTTATTCACTTCAAGAAGTTTTTCACATAGCGCTCATAAAAGTGGTCTTTGAGTCCTTATACATTTGTTAGCTTCTAAGAAATAAGTTATATATTAAGAGAAACTTTTCCAAATATATTATTCTTAATTAAGCACTGACAATTTGATACGTTAAAAGCAAGATAAGTTAATAGGTGATCTGGATTTTTTTTTTTAAGAGGATAAAAAGGACAGATAGTTCATTGTAAAATTAGCATACCTATAATCCCCAGGTAATATAGGAAAAATTTTCCGAACTGGCCATGTAATAGAATCTTCAATAGCATCCCGTATAGTTTCCTGAACAAAATAAATTTCATTAGACTCCTATTTTGTTCATGATTTAAGCTTTTATGGGCTAAGATATAATGACAGGATGCAGTGCAGGCAAAGTGATTCACATCTGCAGTAATATCACATGTGATGTTTTATTCCATGCCATCTGAAGTTCCTGCCTGCAAATGTGAGTTAACATAGCCTGGACTACTACTCCACCTGATATTGTTGATTCCTTCCAGTAAGTTATAAGACCAAAACATTACTTTTCTTCCGACATTAGTCCAATAACACATGGATAGCCTAAATGCCATCTGGAAGCTGGTTGTGTGGAAATTGAAGCTAGTGAAAAATCTTGCTAGATCTGTACATGCTGGTTTATGAGACCAACCAACAGAATCAGCCAAGAATTATAAGAAGAAAAAAGAAAAAGAAAAAGAAAAGGTAAACCCCATATCTGTGGAATGTACCTTCGTTAGAATATTGGTTAAATGTAATATAATCATGTAGTCAATATTTTAACAACATTAATAGTCAAATACATAATTTTACATGTGAAATTCACCAATCATTAGTGTTAGAAATAACAAAGTTCCAGAACACAAGTTTGCACAAACCTCAATAGCATCAGAAATCCCTGGGATTGTTGATATTTCACCACCCACAATTTTAAGAGTAAAATCCAGATTTTTCTGTATCCAAAAGCCAAAAAAAAAAAAGGGGGGAATAAAATGTTAGAGCATCGCATGTTTATATAGTTATGTAGAAAATATGTAATAAACATATTTATACAACATTTCAATTTGTTTATAAAGAATGTTATGTAGGAAGGCGTGTTTATAGAGATATCTCTCGATCTCTATATAAGAATGTAATTCTAGCTATGTTCGTCCATTTGTAGTCCCTTTGTTTAGAAAAAAAAAGAAAAAAAAGAAAAAAAAAAGACGATGTCACCTCCAGTAATTTTTTTTTTCTTTCTTTCTTTCAGTTGTTGATATAAGCCTTAAGAAGATTGAAAAGAAACAAAGCTAATAATAGGTTAATGACTCACCTTTTCTCTCAGTGAATACGAAACAGCTCCAAAACATGGAAACTCATCAACAAGTGGTTTGAAAATTAACCTGAAAACCCCAGTGAATCGAATATCTTTTACCTAGTTGAACAAGTTAGAACAGAAAACAAAAATGATTAGGAATCTATTAAGGTAAAGCACAATAAATCAGAAAGCTTTGTTATATTCATGAGGACCCATGCTCTATTAAACAACAAATTTTGATACATATGAAGGATGCATATATATTCTTGCTAATGGTAATAATGCAACACAGACTTCATTTCTACAAAAGTAGAAATTCTGATAAAATGATGTTACTAGGAAATGGTTGGAATTTAAGATTTTAATTTTAAAATTACGAGTATGTAACTAAATGGTTTCATGATGCATTTCACTTATGCAGAACAGAATACAGAGAGCAACTTTATAGATCAATTTTACATTCATAAGACGTTAATGTCTTATTCTAGTTGGTTGCTGATATTCTAACCATTGAAGATTAATTACATTTTACCTATTTGAAGCTCAAAAGTATCAAATTTTAATGATAACAATAAATCTTTGGAAAAGGTCATAAGTTTTAGTCTGATTCTATTAGACATATGCATGGACCTCTATGAATCATATGGATTATATACAGCTTTCCATGAAAAAAGTAGAAGTCAAAAGTTCTAATTCCTTGCAACCCTATTAAGCATGAGCAGTAAGTTAAAGCTAACCTGTACAGGTAGTGCCACACCAACTCTGGTTATTATATCAAGTTTAATATTTGGGTTACCATCCCACTGCATCTCCAACTCCATAGTGACTCCCCGAGTATCACTTTCACTTTCAATAATGGCAACTCCTAAAGAACATTAAGAACTTGGATGGGTGTCATCACAAATTAATAAAACTAGCATGTTCTCTCAGAATTTATCAAACAAATTTATACTTACTCTGTTTATTATTACATATATTTGCCAGAGCTTTAAGCTTAATGTCAATGTTATATCTTACAACTGTCATGGCTCCATTTTCCTTCAAGTGTGATCGAAGAACTTGGATGAAGAAAATTTTTACTTACTAGTTTTCTCTAAGATTACTAAATTCCATTTTTCAATTCGAAAATTATCTTTTCTATATGTTTGAATTTCAAATTACAAAGTAGCACTTGGATTTTTTAATCTGATGTACATGTCTTTTATAATTTCTTCAATTTAGAGAAATGATGATTGGCTTAGGTGCCGTTAAAACAACTACAACAAAGTAAATCTGTACCCAGTTGAAAAATCTATCGGAGATGTGCTATAGTTTTTTTGTTTTTTTACAGCAGCTAAACCAAATCCTATGATAAGATGCTTTCCATATTAATCATACAGCAACTACGTACTAGCGGTTAACTGATGCTGTAAATCAACCAAACTAACCTGTAAATTGTGGAGCCACAGTGCCGAGGGTAAACTTGGTGAACTTGAGTGAAGCTAAGATTGCTGGTCTGTATTGCTCAAGAATTGGCTCCAAACTTTTGCTTATCAGCTCTGATGCTGCCTAAAGATAGCAACTTCCCATTATTAATTGGGAAACTTTAAAAAACTCTCTTCCTCTCCCGCGTTTTGAAATAATTCTTTCAAAATTTAAAAACTTTCAATTTAAACTATTAAACTTTCAATTTCTTTCAATATGCTCTCTCAGTTAGGATTTTTTGTTAAATCCTGTCAAAATTCTTAAAATACTTTTTCTTTTTCTTTTTCTTTTTTTATAAAAAAAAAAAATTATAAATTTTTTTTGAAAATTCAAGCATGAATATTTTTACAAATTCCATTAAATCTTGAACAACATCCAAATCTTTATCCTTGCAATTTTTTTTTCCTAAAAAAATGAGAGGTATTTTGAGAATTTCCATGCGTTAAAAATTGAAAGTTCAATAGCTTATATTATTTAGAAAAAAAAAGAAAAAAAAAAAAGAGTTTTTAAACTTTGAAGATGTAATTTCAAAAGACAAGAAAGTTTATGGGTTTTATGAAATTTCTCCTTATTAACACATCAAAAGCAAACAAATATTCACCAGTTGCGGGGTGAAATCCATTGAAAGACGAAAAGAAATTACCTCATTAACATATGGCCAAATCTTGTCAAGCTGAAGATTAAGCCAAGTTAACTGCAATCAGTAAAGAAATTAGTGTAAGAGCTCGCATCAAGGATGCGTACATACATATATGCATGCACGCATGCAAACATATATGCATCGGAGAGAAAGAGGGAGAATTCTAGCTTGTTAGCTAATCTTAACTTCCATGCAAAAAAAAAAAAAAATGGTTACACTTAACTTCTGTCGCTCTGAAAAAACGACCCAAGTTGGATAAAACTGAGCTGGAAGAATCTTTCTTGAGTCTTCCACTGTCAATCTTGCAAATGCTGCCACCGTCTTCGCCTAAAAAAAAAATTAAGTATAGGATCAAAGAATATGATTTTAACAAATGTGATTGAATTGATAACAAGGCAATACGAATACTATACCAAATCGGAACGACGCCTTGATCGGATATTTCCAAAACGAGCGAAGGCGATGACGAGGCCGAAGCCGAGGGCGATGCCTATAAACAGACCACTGTAGAAAGTCATTTTCTGCAGATTTTAGAGATACCCCACTGAGAAATACAATAAACCCAGATGTTAAATATCACTTTCAGAGATTATCTTTAGCTCAAACATGAATTTCTTTGTGATTCAGAACAGAGCTTTTGGTTAGAGAAAACAGAGTAAGATAGCAGAATGGGATTGGGGAGTTAGTTGGTGGGAAAATGTATGGGCGGGTGAGTGCATGAAGAGAATGAGGAGGCTGACACGTCCATTGCTTTGCTTAATAACTTGATTAATAAACAAATATGATTAATTATTGGTTCTTTTTGAACTTTGGATTAAAGTTTTGGTTTGGAAAGAAGAAAAGAAATTTATTCTTTTCTTTTGCTTCCTTTCTTTCTTTCTTTTCCTTAAATTTTCTTTTATAATTTGTACTAGACTCTGAATCAAGTTTCTTCAGATTCTTATGGAAAATTGTATCACATTATTCAAAAAGATGTAAAAGATCTCTCATCCAATTTTTTGTTGATTAGTCCTTGTCGAACCAAAATTAATTTGATCCTATAGCTAATCACGGATAGATATGTAGTTCCTCCCCCCTCTTACCACATTGAATAAAAAATAAAATAAAATAAAAACTAAATTCCTCGAAGAGAATGAGCTTTGAGACTAGTTTATCCTATACTTTAGATATGTGTAGATCCGAGCCAATCTTGAGCTTGATTTTTTGGTTCCATCCACGGTTGGATCAGTGGGATTGGAGTATAATATATAGCATTTCAAAAATATATGCCTGTATCTCTTTCACATCTCTTGACACCAAACACATCTCGTGAAATAAGGAAAAATACACACATCCCATGAATTGACTTATCTTTTGCACTTACCCCTTGAAACTAATACTTGTGACAACACATAACACCCCTCTAATCCCCAATCAATTAGAAAAAATAAAACAACATAACACCCCTCTAACTATCAACCAAATGCAGAAAGCCCCTCCCGTTAGCTGTGAGCATTAAAATGGGCATAATTTGTAGCACGTGTCATACACGTGCATATTTTGGACTTGAAAGACCCATATTGCCCCCACACTATCATTTTGAAAAAAAAAAAAAAAAACCCCCTCAAACTACCATTTTGTGACACTCCTCAAACTACCATTTCATTGCAATTTGGCTCATCTATTAGATGTTGGCATTAAAATAGACAAAAAATTGCATGACTTACATGTGCATATTTTAGATTTAAAACACCCAAATTGTTTCGATTTTAGATAAAAAAAAATGCAAAAGAATTGTATTTACAAAAACAAAAAAGAATAGAAAAGAGGGGTCAAGTGGTTGAACACCCCTCAATCTCTCTATCTCTCTCACCCTCTCCCTCTAAAATCAGAGTAATTTAGGCATTTCAAATCTAAAATATGCACATGTAAGTCATGTACGCCACGAAATGAAATGGTAGTTTAAGGATGGACATTTCAAGTCCGAAATATGAACAAGATAGCATATGCTACAAATTCTATCTATTTTAATGTCCTCAGCTAATGGAAAGGCAATGCCCTAATAATTGGAGGAGGTTAAGTGTAACAAGTGATAGTTTGGAGGGGTAAGTGCGAAATAAGTACCAAGTCATGAGAATATATTTATTTTCTCCTGAGATTAAATATTGGAGCGGACTAATTAATTGATGTATTTTCTGCAACATAATTTCTTCTCATTTTATCTAAGTTCCTGATCACCATATATAGGCCTAAAATCTCAACCCCGAGGTAGTTTTCCTTCTTGGGTTTAATATGTTCAGGTTATGTATATACCATTTATTTATCGGATTGTGTGATTTAAAAACGTGATTTTTGAAAACACAGTTAAGCGTTTGGTAAAATTGCAATTTAGCATTTAAAATTCTACGTTTTCAAAAAAGCACCCCCTTACCTGCTATTTGAAAATGCAGATTTTTTATGTTTTAAAATCGCAATTTTTTAAAAACGCAATTCTCAAACAATCCAATTTTTACGATTTTGTTTAAAATCGTACTTATTATCTATGAAATCGCAATCTCAAACGCACCATAAACCTCTCTCTCTCCAATTATAACAAAAACATAACGTATTGGCCTAAGAATTTAGAACCCCGAGATAGTTTTTCTTCTTAACACGTTCTCTCCTCTCTCTCTCTTTGTTCTTTTTACTTTTTTTTTTGGCAAACCAAGCGGAGAGGATAGTCGAAGAGTTTGGTTTCCAATCCATTTAATTCTCATCATTTTTGCATGCAATGGTCCTGAATTCCCTTTCTTTTTGTCAAGCCCTTGAATTCCACTCTTCCCTTTTCTCTCTATCTCTAGCAATATTCGTGTGATAATTTGGAGAAATTGAGCTCTAATTGACCGGCAAACAAGGTTTATATCATCGAAATTATCATCACCATCATCATTGATTATTCTACATTTCTATTTATGTCCCATTAGTGTTTGAAAATTTTGTTTGTGCAATCATTCTTCATGCTAGTGTGTTTTTATTTGACTTTTGTGTTTTGTATTGTTAAACTGAATNATTATAGTATAATGGTTTTTGTTTAAAAAATAAATAAGAAAACGTCCTTAAATTATATTTGTATTATAATGGTATTTTAAGAAATTTGATTACAATATGATTCTATTCACCAGTATATTCCACTATACCAAATAAAAGAATATCTATTCAGTGTTCTATTCCATCGTTACAACCAAACTAAAGAATAGGAATAACTATTTCATTCCACCTTCTTCTGTTCCAAGGAATAGCTATTCCTTTTTCTAATGGAATAGTCATTCTGTAAACCAAACGAGGCCTAAATATTAGAGCGGACTAATTAATTGATGTATTTTCTGCAACATGATTTCTTCTCATTTTATCTAAGTTCCTAATCACCACATATATAGGCCTAAAAACTCAACCCCGAGGTAGTTTTCCTTCTTGGGTTTAATATATTCAGGTTATGTATATACCATTTATTTATCGGATTGCACCAAAACAATAAACGTCTTTCTCTCTCCAACGGTAACAAAAACATAACCTATTGGCCTAGGAATTTAAAACCCCGAGATGGTTTTTCTTCTTAACACCTTCTCCTCTCTCTCTCTCTCTGTTCTTTTTACTTCATTTTTTTTTTGGCAAATCAAGCGGAGAGGATAGTCGAAGAGTTTGGTTTCCAATCCATTTAGGTTACGTTTGGTACATGGAATGTCTATTCCATGGAATAGTCTATATTAAAAATGAAATGAGTAGAGTAAGTTAACTTTGGAATAACCATTCCAATAGCCATGATGGAATGACTATTCCTTCAATTGAGGGAATAATCATTCATCTTATGTTGAAAAGAATGGTTATTCCCTCAATTAAATGAATAACTATTCATTCATGACCATCGGAATGACTATTTCAAGGCTAATGCATTACACTCATTTCATACTTGATAAAGGCTATTCCATGGAATAGTCATTCCTCGTACCAAACATGTCCTTAATTCTCATCACTTTTGCGTGCAATGATCCTGAATGCCCTTTCTTTTTGTCAAGCCCTTGAATTCCACTCTTCCCTTTTCTCTTTATCTCTGGCAATATTTGTGTGATAATTTGGAGAAATTGAGCTCTAATTGACTGGCAAACAAGGTTTATATCATCGAAATTATCATCACCATCATCATTGATTATTCTACATTTCTATTTATGTCCCATTAGTGTTTGAAAATTTTGTTTGTGCAATCATTATTCATATTAGTGTGTTTTTGTTTGACTTTTACGTTTTGTATTGTTAATTTGAATTAACAATACTCATATTTTATGCCGTCTGTTGCAATTTAACAAAAAAAATCAAATTTTTGTACTTAGCTAACAATATATAAATATGAAACTAATGTTTTGTGTTACTTTGATAATAATAGCTCAACCATCTCCCGAAAATTGTGATTGAGTATTAATAGTATATGTAGGTTGATTATTTTTGTCTTTTTTCAATTTGTACTCTGTATGATTTTGCTTTGATAAAAATTGCAACTTCATAATTAAGATAATAAATTGTGAGGATTTTTAGTAGGCTAATGAAAGGTTATAGTGTATTTTTGTTTGAATTTTGTGTTTTATATTGTGAATATGGATTGACATTCATACTCTATGTTGTTTGTTTCAGTTTAACGAAAAAAAATAAATTTTTTGTATTTAGCTATCCATGATATAGATACGAAACTAATGTTTGGTGCTACTTTAATAAGAATAGCACAACCTTGTACAAAAAATTGTGATTGAGTATTAATTGTATTTACATGTTTTTATATATATATATATATATATTCAATTTGTACTATGTGTATGTTTTTTCTTTGGTAAAATTCCAACTTCAAACTAAGATAATTTTGTTATTTGAATTTTTAGTGGGTTAATGAAAGATTATAATGTGTTTTAGTTTGACTTTTGCGTTTGTACTATGTTAATTTGGATTAAGAATACTCATGCTCTGTGCCTTTTATTGTAGTTTAATGAAAAGGATAATCTTTGTATTTAGCTATTATTATATAGATATGAAACTAATGTTTTGTGCTACTTTGATAAGAATAGTATAACTATATGCAAAAATACTTACATAGAGGTTGCAAAACATGAATCTTGCATTCTAACATACTCACAACATTCTTTTGGATGAGAATTTCTGCCCAAAATTTTATAATTATGGTCTTGCAAAAATATGCTATAGAGAAGAAAGTATCTTACAAATGTTTTATATGATTATCTCACAATTATATAGTTTTGCATATAAAAATTATTTTGTAATTGGAATGTCGCTATTGGATTCATAAACAATAAAAAAGAAAATAAGCCAAAGACCTAGAATTTACTGTAGAAAGTTGCCCTCTTTAGTCAATATGTTGTACTAATTCTGAATCAAATTATTTTTGTCCTTTTTTAATGTTTGAAAATTTTGTTTGTGCGGTCATTATTCAGGTTCTTACTTCAATTGTCAATAATTTGATTTACTGTTATTTACGTTTTTGAATTCAAATTGTAATTAAGTATTAACTGTATTTGCAAGTTGATATTTGTTTTATTAATTTGTACTATGTGGGTATTTTTTTTTTTTTAATAAAATTTACAACTTCAAAATTAAAATAATAAATTGTGTAGATTTTTAATAAGCTAATGGATTGTAAATTTGTAGCGTGTTTTTGTATGACCTTTGTCTTTTATATTGTTAATTTGAATTAGCAAGGCTCATAATAAAACAGTAATTTTTTATAAATCAATTTGTAAAAATAATGTGTTTTTTAAGCATATGAGAAATATATATTTTCTTATTAATGCTATTAAAAAAAACATGTAAGAAGCATATATTATTTAAAAAAATATGTACTTCTCACATGTTAAGAACACATATCGCTTTTAAAGGCCAAATTATAAAAATCTCTTATAAACCAATTTACAGAAAATTTATGTCCTTAAGCCTTTTTCTTCTATTCCAATGAAGTGTACAAAGAAGCGGACCAATCTTCTAAACCAAGTTGTAATTGAATATTAATTTTATTATTCCAGCTATTATTTTTTAATTTCTGAGCCGGAATATGAAACTACCTTTTTTGTTGTTATCTCTTCGAATATGAATCTAGTTGATTAGATTAACAAGTAACTAAACACACGATAAGACCTAGGACACTTGGCATGTCTTCCAGCTCCGAGAATAATGGTTTTGTCTTCCAATGTAATATATTAGAGCTCATAAAACCGAAAGAAAAAAAAATGTAAGAACATGTCATATGTGATACGACAAAAGACCATAAAAGTCATAGATATTTTAACCGAATTCCCCTAAAAAAAAGGGGAAACATGTCGGAATGTAATATGCTCTCTTCTAAACCAATTAATTTATAATTGAATAGTAAATTTATTCTTCTAAAATCATCTGTCATTGGCGCCAGATGTCACGAGAAATTTTAACCGAATTTCCCTTAAAAAAAAAGGGGAAACATGTAGGAATATAATATGCCCTCTTCTAAACCAATTTATAATTGAACAGTAAATTTATTCTTCAAAAATCATCTGTCATTGGTGCTAGATGTCACTAATTAGTTGAGTTTGAAAATTAAAGTAACTACAAACCAATAAGTATTGGACATCTTCATCTTATTCCCGATCTTTTGGCATGTGCAGGTGTGGATCGGGACATGACCTCTCTTGGTTACCATGGCTTTGCCCAATATTCTTCCCCCTTTATCTGTGGTATTGATATTCTTCTAGTCTTCTTACGGATTTGATATCTCACAGGAGGAATCAAACTGTTGAGCCCTTTGTGGATTCCTTTTACACAATTACGTGTACTATTTGACGATAAGAACTTATAATAAAAACAAAAAATGCTATATTTCATTTTTTTTTTTCATTCTTTTATTTTTCAAAATTATCATTGAATTTGTGGTCTCTATATGTAGACACATATAAAGACCACAAATCTACTAATAATTTTGAAAAATAGAAAGATAAGAAAAGAAAATCGATAGATGCTACAGAATTGACGGTCGATTTTAAAAAAGTCATTTGAATTGATATAGATGTTGATCCTTCAAATTATCAATATGTGATAAAAAAACCTATTTTCAATTTTTTTTTTTTAAATAGCCTTAGTTTCTTAAAAATAAAAAAATTAACCATATTTTTTTTAAAAAAAAGTAATTGGGAGTATCCCACAAACCCATAACCATTTTTTAAAAAATAAATAAATAAATTGGGGGTGGCTTGCGGCCACTCCCATGCTAAGGGGGGTGATTTGTGAGCCACCCCTAAGCTATGGAGGTGGCCGAACCATGATGGATCGGCCACTTTTAAGGTTTTCTTTTTATTTTAAATTTTTAAATTTTTTTAAAAAAATTAAGAGTATTTTATGAAGAAAATTTTAAAAATAGGCTTTTTTTTTTTGTATCACATATTAAAAGTTTAATAACATCTGCTGCTTGTTAATTTATGAAACCTTTTTAAAATCAACGGTCAATTCAAGTGACTTTTTTATATTTTCCCTTAAAAATTAGTAGTCCTAACAATGGTGTAACATACCTTCGCGACCTTTTTAAAGGTTGTTTCACGTTGATTTTTGTCGCCATGCGTTCACATTCAAAATCGTTTCTACTTACTTNATAAATTGGGGGTGGCTTGCGGCCACCCCATGCTAAGGGGGGTGGTTTGCGAGCCACCCCCAAGCCATGGAGGTGGCCGAACCATGGTGGATCGGCCACTTTTAAGGTTTTCTTTTTATTTTAAATTTTAAATTTTTTTTTTAAAGAGACTAAGAGTATTTTATGAAAAAAATTTTGAAAATAGACATTTTTTTTTATCACATATTAAAAATTTAATGGGTCGACATCTCTGCTTGTTAATTTATGATACCTTTTTAAAATTAACCGTCAATTCAAGTGACTTTTTTATGTTTTCCCTTAAAAATTAGTAGTCCTAACAATGGTGTAACATACCTTCGCGACCTTTTTAAAGGTTGTTTCACGTTGATTTTTGTCGCCATGCGTTCACATTCAAAATCGTTTCTACTTACAACAAAAAAAAAAAATAAAATAAATCGATTGCTACTAGAGCAAAATACAAATATTTCACAATTTAAAGAATTTATTAAAAATATTTTTTGATGTTTGACTCATATAAAAAATTAGCGATAGCGGCGGAAGGCAAATTCCAATAGCTAGCTATAGTTGTAGTGACCTCTGGTGGCAATTTTTGGTGAACTCCGCACAATCAGTAGCAGTTTTCGATGACCTTTCGGTGGCGGCTGACTGCAAAATCCAGCAAATTCCGGCGACAATAGAGAATGAACTGTAAAAGAATGCGTGCAAAAAGAAGAAACTCAAATTCAAAAAATAGTTTACAGTTTTAAAATATATATATATTTTTTACAAAAATTAAAGAAAGTTTTGTTGGTTAATCATAAATATTTTTGATTTGATAATGATTTTTGATCATACCAAACACTAAAAATTAAGAAAAATATTTTTTAAAAAATATTGTAGATCGAAACAATCGGAGCCCAAATGCCTCACATTTTCTGCACAACATCAACTTTTTAAAGATCCAAACGTTAAAAAGTTAAAATGCCTTATAGTGCATTTTAATGTTGTGGACATTAGTCATGTATGGAGTAACGTTGTCTCACAAAAAGAAGTATGGAGTAACGTTCATGCTACTCCTCCTAGAGCTGCACACTGATGGACGATCTATATTTAGTACAAACAGTATTAGCGAAGAATCCAGAACACCATATGGTTAAATGGGAAAGTCAAATAAAAGCAAGATGTAACACTTAAGCCTCTTCCCCCTTTATAACAACTTGGGAATCTTAGGTATCAATATGCAAGTGGAACACAAGTCGATGAATGCATGACCTATGATATTGCCAATTTTTATTTTTTTTTTTTCATTTTTTTTTTTTTAAAAAAATTAAGTCAAACTTTTAAGGCAGAATCACTTTGTGTACCCAATTTGAATGGCAAACTCTGAACTTGTGCAAAGCACTTCTCATACAGATCAGATAAGATTCGGCTTTGTTGAGAGCGTAGCCCCAAAAAATTATTTGTACTCAAAAGAATTTGAACCTTAGACTTGATAGAAATGCCACCAAGTCTAAGACTTTCACCACTTGAGATAATCCCTTGAAGTTATGATATTGCCATATTGGTCACGATAATACAGTAAATTAGAATCATTGGCTGTTTCGTATGCAAGCGTTGGATTTTGATGAATCCTAGAACTTCCCTCCCCCCCAACCAATATGGGAAAATGAGTTACATGGAAACAAAAAATCAAGAGGAGGTGAGCTTTCCAATAATAAATCCAACCGAAAGAAACAATGCCAAAACAATCTCAGAACTTGAAGAAATTATTTGAAATAAGGTTGCATTGGTAAACAACACTTTTGTCATATCCAGATCTCCTATAATTTTCTGTTCAAAGTGCAAAAAAAAAAAAGAAATTATAAAGAATTGTAAAATGGGCTTTTTGTCGGAATATGAAGCTCTCTTGTCCGAATAACTTGCTCAAAGGGTATGCTCCAGTTCGAATAAGGGGCCAGCAGGCCCTCTTACATCCCCCTACCCAATTCCAAAAGCCACTAAGAATTCTAGAGATCCTTAATTAAAAATTTATAAGTATCCCAATCCCTTGATAAATAAGATATTGAAATTGACACTAATCTTTACTACCGGTATTGAAATATTAGCGAAAACGATAATAATGAATATGTAATTTTATAAAAATATTATATTAAGAAAAATAAATATCTGTTTAAAGTTTCACTTCTACTTGTTTTAGACCTATTGTATTTTTGGTACCTATTTTTATTATTTATATTATGTACAAATATTAATTAAATAATTAAATTCGTTATTTTTATCGTTCAAGCTTTCAGATTAAAAAAAAAAAAAAACTATATATTTTTGGTCAATGTTTTATTTTGGTTAAAAAGAAAGTTTACGCATTCACGTTACGAAAGTGTAGCAAGAAAGACTTCGGTGAAAAGATCGAATCCCAAGAAATGGAAGAAGTTCCTTCGAGAGAAATCGCATAAGAATATGAATTTCTCTGATGCCACCTCTCCCTCCTAACTACCAAGTCCTCCACTCTCTCTCTCTCTCTCTCTCAGACTCTCGCTCGCATCTTACGTACGTGTACTGAGAATCACAGCGCCATAACCGTCTCTCTCTGTGTGGACATAAGTCGCGCATTGTGGCTCTGAGAAGAAAGAGAGAGGCTTTGGGAAATGGCGGGAAACGACTGGATAAACAGCTATCTGGAGGCGATCCTCGACGTCGGCCCGGGCCTCGGCGACGCGAAGAAGTCGTCGCTGTTGCTCCGAGAGCGAGGCCATTTCAGCCCCACCCGCTACTTCGTCGAGGAGGTCATCACCGGCTTCGATGAGACCGATCTCCACCGCTCCTGGCTCCGAGTACCTTCTCTTTCTAAATGTTTTTGCATGCTTTTTCGTTTTTACATTGTTTGATTTTGATTATGATTTTGGTTGGTTTTTCATTGCTTGAGGCCGCGGCGACGAGGAGTCCGCAGGAGAGGAATACGAGATTGGAAAACATGTGCTGGCGAATTTGGAATTTGGTTCGCAAGAAGAAGCAGGTCCTCTTTCTTTTCTTTTCTTTTTTCTTTTTTTCCTTTTTTTTTGTTTTTGTTTTTTTGTTTTGTTTTTTTGGTTTGATTTGATACGGTTCCATCACGATCACCATGCGATTCACTTTAGTATGTTTTAATCTGAAATTTTCAGGTTGATAATTGACTACGAGTCTACGATTGTCTTATATGTTTAAATTCGAAAATTTGAAAAGTTGCACTTCTTTTTTATTTTTGGTTTTCCACGATTACCCGTGCATAAATGTGTGCTTGACTGAGCTGTTTGAGGTTTTACTGAGTGATTATGCTAATTTTGGGAGATGAATGCTCAATGATTGTTACAACTTATCCCCTAATTTTTGGAGTAATTTGATGAGCGATTGGGCTGTTTGAGATTTTGAATGCGTTATGTTTCATGGTCGTGAAAAGTCTATTGATCATCTGGATCCAATTTCTCTTTCATTGTTTCCCTGATCGCTTACTTTATGTTTTGAACTAAAAACAGAGGATATGAAAACGTTTCCTTACAGAAAATTTAGAAAGGGAACTTCCCAATATGTGACTTACATTACTTTTGCATTTTTAAGATTTTGTGCTGATGATGATTCTTAATCAGCTTGAGGGAGAGGAAGCTCAGCGCACAGCTAAACGCCGTATTGAACGTGAAAGAGGCCGCAGAGATGCAACGGCTGATATGTCAGAAGACTTGTCTGAGGGAGAAAAAGGAGATGTGGTTAGTGATATTTCGGCTCATGGTGATAGCACTAAAGGAAGGATGCCTAGGATCAGTTCCGTTGATGTGATGGAGAACTGGGCCAATCAGCACAAGGAGAAGAAACTCTACATTGTATTAATAAGGCATGAACTAAATTTCTTTTTTCATGCCTTAACACTTTATAAGGTTTTATGGGGGCGCATTAACTTCGTATAAGGCTTTATGGGGGTGTATTCTGAAAGCATTTTTTTTTTGTTTATAGACATAGACACAAATTTAGTTATGATATTTGAAAGAAAAGCTATGATATTTCTACCATTCATGATGGCGTTTAGTTTTTTTTTTTTTAACAAACAGTCTTTGTGCAGCCTTCATGGCCTGATACGTGGTGAAAACATGGAGCTTGGTCGTGATTCTGATACAGGGGGCCAGGTAACTTTTTGGCAACAATATTTAATTTGCAAAGTAACTTTTTATGTGCTTTTGCAGTTATTCAATGATATATAAGGACATCCCTCTCTGAGAACTGTAAAATGACCTATCACTTATGTGGAGTTGGAATGATGTTTCTTATTCCCAGGTTAAGTATGTGGTAGAACTTGCAAGGGCCTTAGGTACAATGCCAGGGGTTTATCGGGTGGACTTGCTGACAAGACAAGTATCAGCTCCAGAGGTAGATTGGAGTTATGGTGAACCAACAGAAATGTTGAATACAAGAAATTCTGAGAATTCAATGCAGGAGCTTGGGGAGAGTGGTGGGGCATATATAATCCGTATACCATTTGGTCCAAAAGATAAATATATTCCTAAAGAACAACTTTGGCCCCACATTCCTGAGTTTGTTGATGGCGCACTCCACCACATCCTACAGATGTCCAAAGTTCTGGGTGAGCAAATTGGTGGTGGGCAACCAGTCTGGCCTGTTGCTATCCATGGACATTATGCAGATGCAGGTGACTCTGCTGCTCTTCTGTCTGGAGCTTTAAATGTACCTATGCTTTTTACCGGTCACTCACTAGGGCGAGATAAGCTTGAACAACTATTAAAGCAAGGACGGCAATCAAAAGAAGAGATAAATTTGACATACAAAATAATGCGGCGGATAGAAGCTGAGGAGCTATCTCTTGATGCCTCTGAAATTGTTATAACGAGCACTAGACAGGAGATAGAACAGCAATGGCGCCTTTATGATGGCTTTGATCCTGTACTAGAACGCAAACTGAGAGTAAGGATAAGAAGGGGTGTGAGCTGCCACGGCAGGTTTATGCCTCGCATGCTTGTAAGTGTTAAGATACTGCTCCAAAGTTCATTATTAGACTAAAGAGGATTCTTTCTGCATCTAAAGCAAGTTTGATTTGGTTTCACTAACTTGCTAATATTTGTATTTAAAATGCCAGGTAATTCCTCCTGGAATGGAATTTCACCATATTGTTCCACATGATGGTGATGTGGATGGGGATGTAGAAAGAAATGAAGATAATCCTGCTTCTCCTGACCCACCGATTTGGTCTGAGGTTATGACTAGTCTTTCTTCACAGTTGTTTGGTTTATGGTTGTATGAGAGCCTGTGAATTGCAACCCCTTTAATTTTGATTGTCCGACAGCAAATAATATGTTGAGAAACATTTTCATGGTGCAGTAGGAATTTCGATTGTAATATTAATCCTGGTGATTTGATTTGGCAGATTATGCGTTTCTTTTCCAATCCGCGCAAGCCTATGATACTTGCACTTGCCAGAGCAGACCCTAAAAAGAATATTACTACTTTAGTCAAAGCATTTGGAGAATGCCGCCCATTGAGGGAGCTTGCTAATCTTGTCTGTTGTAAACCTTGAATGCACCTGCCTCTACATAGATTTTGATTTTTCTGACCAATTGAAAATGCTTTATCTTTCAGTTTTTACCCCTTTTTTTCCTCAAGATGTCTCAAGTGCAAGTTGTATACTAATAATTTCACTTTTTTTTTTAAATGTTGTTGCAGACATTAATAATGGGAAACCGTGACGATATTGATGAAATGTCTAGCACAAATGCATCTGTGCTTCTTTCAATTCTTAAGCTGATTGACAAATATGATCTGTATGGGCAAGTGGCATATCCTAAACATCACAAGCAGTCTGATGTTCCTAACATTTATCGTCTAGCAGCAAAAACAAAGGTACTGTTTCTAATTTCAAATTGTTGTGAGAATGGGATTGAACTGGTTAAAGTTGCATGAAGAAAAATATATTATCATACAATATGGTTTTAATTAGCATCATTTGGTTGAGTCTTCATTTTGATATATACTTCCCCTTGGCTCTTGTGGGTATCTTTTGTTTTTGCTGTCTAATTTCTCTATAGTCTTGCTGAAATTTAAAAGAAATGTGAAAGTCACTGTCGATTCTCTTTATGAGAAGTATTACCGCAAAAGGACCACTCAAGTAAGTAGGACACCCCGCATTGATGCATTAGGGAGGGGGGAGCAGAAGTATTGTCATCTGTACCTTGGGTATATTGAAATTTTTGTTGTATTGGAAATGTTCCGGGTTAAATAACAATCTATTATATTAGCAAGTGAGCTCATTAATGGGTTAAATAACAATATTTATATAGCAAGAGAGCTCATTAATTCAAGTCCTCTACTCTGTTTCCCTCTCACTTGGAGTTATTAATCTTTGCACTGTATTTATTTGGCTCAAATTTCTCTAGTACTTGTGTTGTTTGACCTATCATTTCTATTATTTTGTTTTTGTAGGGTGTTTTCATCAATCCAGCTTTCATTGAGCCATTTGGGCTTACTTTAATTGAGGTGCTTGTCTTTATTTTTTTTCAGAACACTTTTAAGTTGTGGATGTTTTTTAATACAAAATCTAACACTTGTTCCTCTGTGCAGGCAGCAGCTTATGGTTTGCCAATTGTTGCCACAAAAAATGGGGGTCCAGTGGATATTCATAGGGTGTGTCCATCGGTGGAGCCTTCGAATTACTTAGAAGGAATATCTCATTTATTTGTTGGAGTCATGTTCTGTCAAAGGTTCATTCTAGCTTAACTATACTGATGATGGACTTATTACAGGTTCTTGACAATGGTCTACTTGTTGACCCCCATGATCAGCAGTCTATTGCCGATGCTCTTCTGAAGCTTGTTTCAGATAAGCATCTTTGGGCAAGATGCCGGCAGAATGGACTGAAAAATATTCACCTTTTTTCATGGCCTGAGCATTGTAAGACATACTTATCTCGAATAGCCAGTTGCAGACCAAGGCAACCGCAATGGCAAAGAAGTGAGGTTGACTTTGAAAACTCAGAATCGGATTCACCTGGTGATTCCTTGAGAGATATACAGGATATATCTTTAAACTTGAAGCTTTCATTGGATGGCGAGAAAAATGAAGGTGGTTCCACTCTGGATAATGTTTTAGAAACTGAAGAAAATGGTCTTGAGGGAAAGAGTAGAGCAGAAAATGCTATTTTGACATTGTCTGAGGGTGTTATAGGAGACACACAAAAGACTGAATCCTCGGAGAAAGCAAACAATAATGTTGGCACTAGTAAATTTCCGTTACTCAGAAAGAGGAAGCATATTTTCGTAATTGCCGTGGATTGTGATACAACCTTGGATCTTGTTGAAATTATTGCAACAGTTGTTGAGGTAGCAGGGAAGGATGGGGATGCAGGATCCATAGGGTTCATATTGTCAACGGCCTTGACCATATCTGACATGCACTCTCTTTTGGTCTCAGGGGGCATAAGCCCATCAGAATTTGATGCTTTTATCTGTAATAGTGGTGGTGAGCTCTATTATCCATCATCAAGTTCCGAGGACAGCCCTTCTGGGCTTCCCTTTGTAGTAGACTTGGATTATTGTTCACACACTGAATACCGATGGGGTGGAGAAGGTTTGAGGAAGACTTTGATCCGTTGGGCTGCTTCTATCAATGACAAAAAGGGAGAAGAAGGACAAATTGTTACCGAAGATGAATCAGGATCATCTACGCACTGCTATGCATTTAAAGTGGAAGACCTGTCATCGGTAATATAAAGTTGTGTTATCCCCTATCCAGCCTCTCTCTCTCTCTCTCTCACACACACACACACACACACACACATATAGGGTGGCATTGCGCACTATAAGTTTTTAAAGCAATTTATTTTTAGCTGGATTTAATTTTTTTTTTTTCAATATGTTCTGAGGTTAGTTGCTCACTGATACTTGTTTTTGTAATTTTCAAATTGTTTTAGTAACTACTTTTCCATCACAGATCCCCCCAGTTAAGGAACTCCGAAAATTGATGAGAATTCAGGCTCTCCGATGCCACGTTATATATAGTCAAAATGGTTCAAAGCTGAATGTAATCCCCGTGTTGGCTTCCAGAATTCAAGCCCTCAGGTATACATGCAGAGGTTTCCTGTTTTTTAAAAAATTTCCAGCTCTCCTAGCTTCTCTGCTGTTTTTTCTTCTTTTTCCTTGGCACTTTATCTTATCTAATAGTTGTTCGCAAATCCACTTTATGTTATCTAATAGTTATTTCCAAATTCATATTGAAAATGTAATGTATATTTTAGTAGTTAACTGTTCAGTACATATTATGAAATGCAAAAGTTTCCAAAGCATAAAGGCAGGTCAGAATATCAA
Organism: Betula pendula; assembly: GCA_900184695.1. Taxonomy (NCBI): domain Eukaryota; kingdom Viridiplantae; phylum Streptophyta; class Magnoliopsida; order Fagales; family Betulaceae; genus Betula; species Betula pendula. The sequence goes on along the minus strand of FXXK01000546.1, from coordinate 255,930 downwards.
ATAAAGAGCTGCCGCAAATAACACTTGCTCAAAGGCCCCAAGAGGAATTGGCGTCATTTTCATCAATGCTCGGGCATTTGAGTTAGCTTTGCACACCTCTAGCTCTCATGGGGTGTTACCAGTGTCCTCCATCACCAGCCTTGATTTATGGTATAAATTGTTAGTTGCTAAACAAATCATCCAGGACATGAGTATAGTTGAATTGGGATTTTGAGATGGATGAGCAGCTGAGGAAAATTGTATAAAAATAAAAAGTAAATGCAAGTTGGACGAAATTTAAGGTGTTACCAGTTGAGTACAGAATGAGAATAAATATAGCAGAAATAAAGTGGACCAAGGCTGTTAGAGGTGTGATTAATTGCCCATGTTCAAGAGAAATATAACCCTTGGCAAAATTGACTGGAAAAAATAGGGTTTGAGTGGCTGAATTTTAGTAGTCTTCAGAAGTCTTTGTTCAGTCAAGCTACCAATATAGTTAGAATCCTAATCTTCAGCACAGCTTAAAAAAATTATGGGTCTATAGGCAGGTTTACATATGTATGTTTGAGGAGGTTTTTGCTTTGAGTTGTTGAGCATTATTGGGGGGATTCTGTTAGCTAAATCATCATAATCCTTATGAAAGTTATTCCAGAAACTCTCGAATTTATCTCTACAATTATACTCTGCCATAAGGTCCACTACATATATAATTTCCTCTCAAGATTCTTGTAGCAAAATGTGAGCCACTTGCTTACTCATAGCTTTTCAATTTTTTGAACTCTGTTTGAAGGTACCCTATTTTGATTTACCTCGAATTTTGGTTTGTGATTAATGATGGAAAATCATCTGTGTCTGAATTAGAATTAAATTAGATTCACTTAGGGTGTGTTTGGATGTCCTGTACTTTCTAGTCTCTCATATATCACTACTTGATATTTCTTTTGGCATTTAATGCCATGTAACTTTTTTCAGACTTAGTGGAGATCAATTATGTAGTACTAATACATCCTCTTCAGGTATCTGTATATTCGCTGGGGCATGGACCTGTCAAATACTGTGGTCTTTGTGGGAGAATGTGGGGACACAGATTATGAAGGATTGCTTGGTGGCATCCATAAAACACTGATATTGAAGGGAATCGGTACTGGTGCTCGTAAGCTCCACGCTAACAGAAATTATCCTCTAGAACATGTTTTGCAATCTGATAGTCCCAATGTTGTTCAAGCTGAGGGATGCAACAGCCACGACATTAGAGCATCATTGGAGAAACTAGGGGTTCTCAAGGGTTAGAACATTCCAGCTTATGAGCTCCCGCTGCGTTGCAGCCTATAATTTTGCACTGAATGTCTGACTGTTTGTTATATTCGTGGTTTGGCTTTTGCTATCATCTTCATACCCACACACCTCTCCTCAAAATCTTCTCATTTTGGAAACTTTCTACCTAATGAGTAATTTTTGGGGTTTTCCTCATGAAGTATGGCGAAGGACAACCTTTGTGCTCAGAACGAGGTGCGAGATCAATTATTGGGGTTGCCAATAGCTTGTGTTCTGTGTGCACAAACACGGGATACAAACGAAAGCCTTTCTTGTGAACCCGTTATCTACTATTTCGTATCTTGTTTATTCCACCTCTAAAACTATTACCCCTCGTCCGTGTTTCCATCTTGCCTACAACTTTGGTACTTTAATCATATATAACATATTCTACAAGGTTGTAACAGGGGCAAGCTGGGCTTTTTTGGTTTGTGCGTTTATATAATTACTCTTCACATCTGATCTTGATGTATGTAAAGGCTTGATTTACATGTGCATGTAATTAATGGAAGTGCGTTTGGGATGCTTTGTTGATGAAATTATTTTCATTGCGTTCATTGAATTATAAAGCAATCTATTTGTCTAAAATATATGTAGTGGCGCTCGTTGCATCTTCTTCAAGAGAAGTTAGGCGACTCTTGATTCTTGACTGGACACTATACTTTCCCAGCTGGAGCACCTAACAGTGTGTAGTGAGGCTTTTTGGTCGCTACATATGGTGATACTGCAACAGGTATGGGCAGCAAATGGTCTGTCGACCGAGCCCAACTTTTGCTTCTTTTTTCTTTTGTTTTTTTGGGATTTGAGGGCTGCCATTACTACTGAAGGAAAACTACGGAAAAAACTGCTGTTGGGCAAAGGATTGGGATCTCTTACAATCCCCTCTGCCTGGATGATTTTGTCTGCTATCCACATATATATGGGAAGGAACCCGTTTAGTGTATTCTAGTTAATTTGATGTTAGTGTTGTTACTTTCCTATTTTAGATTTTAGCTTGCCTTTTTCTTGTTATCATTTCCTTTTCTTTGCTGATTTGTTGCCTTTTGTTGATTTAATAATGCCTTTTAGGGTGTCTCCTCTTGTAATATAAGTATTGCAGAACGTCAAGAAATTTTTTTTTTTTTTTTTAAAAAAAAGAATACAATTGACATCGAGTCTCTAATCGGTTCCTTTTCAAGCATTGGCTTGTAGTTCATTCAAATAGAAAATGTTGACGCTTCTATTCTTTTCCTATCACATTATCTGCTACATCAGGATTGCCAGGGACTCCTTGCAATTGTGAGAGGCCACCGATGGGGGCTACTTATCTGAGCAGATTTCGAGCACATATTCAGGCAAGTGGCCCCATTGAGAGCCTCTCACATGAGTAAGCAATTGTAGGAGATCTTGGTGTCGCTTGGCCTATGGCAACACAAATGAAAACAAGAAATCTTATAAGAGACTAGGCATGTCAATTTATACTAGGTACCAATGATCCTTGGACCAAGAAATTAGAATCTATGGTCATGATTTAATATTATTGTATTAAATGATATAGATAATGACAAGTGATAAATATTTTTACCTGTTATTCAAAAAAATTTAAACGATGTAACCTTACCATTAAATGCAACAACATTAAATCTTAACTATAAAATTAATGACTCTTTCTCCTCTCCATTTCAAACAAAGAGAAATGGAGGGCACGTAAGATAAGGAGTTTAAAATACATACATCCGCCCATAGGCACCTAATTAGTGATCATGCATGATCATAACCGTGGGGTCAGATTATTTAGGCGACTGATCATGTGCATTCGTTTTTTATTTTGAAAACCTTGGTCTGTTATATGCAGGTTGGATTCCATGAAAGTAGGAAATACAACAGAGTAGTACTACTGATCGAAGCTCATGTATAACAACTTCATCTTTAACTTCATCTTTATCATTTCCTCAAAACCCTAATCACCAAAAGAAGAAAGAGAAGATAAAAGAAACATGGGTAAGTTGAGTTGCACCACCCCATTTTTGCTATACCCCTGTGTATTTCTCATCCTCTTCTTCTCCTACATCAACCATCAGTTCCACTTCTTTTCACCTCCTTTGTTTTCACTTTCCAATCACACCCAGGGTTCTGATGATGAAAACCCCCGAGTTTCCCTCTCTCCGATTCCAACTCCCGCAAGAGATTTCTACAATGGAAGCAGAAGAAACACAACTAGTTCAAGCAGTACTGTAAGTGATATTGTACAACTTCTGCAGTGAGAAACTGAGAACTCTACTGTCTCATCATCAGTTCTTTACTGATAGAGAAAACAAAAACGGAAAATTTCACTTATTATTTTTGATTTTTCGTTACTTTTGTAATTATACCTTTAAACTTTAATTTAGAGTTACCATCTTTCAAAAGTTAGCAATAGCAACCTTCCATCTTTTTTTGTTTTTGTTTTTAATTTTTTAATTATTAAATCAAGATATTTTTGTAATTTTATAAACATCTTAAAGGTATTTTGTGAATTTTACTCATCAATTTAGACGCGAGGATTGATCTTGCAAACATTTAAAAGATGGTAATCTTAAATTGATATTTTTTAAAGTTTAAGGGTATGATTGTAAAAGTGAAATTTTCCTTAAAAAATGAAGAAGAGACGAAAAACATGAAAAGAAGAAAATTAACGCTATGTTAATGTTTTCTTTTGTTGGCTTTGTACGTTTACATTAGTGGAGAAGATAAATTAACTTAATTACTACCTTAGACAGCGAGTTTCAACGATTTTCCTTATTAATTATATTTAATTATTTGTTGTTTATTATGATCGATCATACAGTTGCATGCAATGAGTCGTTCTGAGGGAATAGAAAATGAATTGGCAAGAGCTCGGTCGGCAATAAGGCAAGCAGCTCGATCACGAAGCTATGGTTCCTACACCAGGGATGACGATTTTGTCCCCAGTGGGTCACTCTACATAAATCCTTATGCCTTTTATCAGTTAAGATCTTCTCCTTCTTATCTTTAGTATTTATAAATACATCCAAGTGATTAAAACTCATATATATATATGAGTTTTTTTTTTTTTTGAGTTTTTTTTTTTCTTTGGCGTTTCAATGATCAATAGTAATGAAATTCAGTTAACTGAAAACTGGATCACGATTCTGAAAACTAAAGATATATTTGGCTAGACGAGTCGACGACAACTGACAATGTTTGAGGAAATTTAGGATGCTGCTTTACTTGAAAGTCAAAGAGATATATATCATTGAGTGCTGGCCTTCTTGTTATTGTTGGTTCGATCAATCATGGGCGGTCTCGACTAACTAGGATTACCATTAAGAAAGTGTAGCATGCAAGCTATATATATAGCATGGTGATGGAGCATGCATGGGGCAGCATGAGCCTCAGTGAAATTGGATTTGACTTTTCGTGCTTACACATGCAACTCTACGCCGTATTGGGCATTTAATGATAAACCTATAACGTAAAGGATTAGTACTGCACTTTTTTTTATGTGTGGGTTCAAATTCAACTTTTTAATAAGTGGAATCCAACACATGAAATATTTAACAACTGTATAGTCAAAATTAAAACTAAGAAGTCCATATCAAATCAGTGCAATATATGATGAATAACAGTAATTAATAATTGATTTCTAATTGTTTGATGTGCATGATGATCAGGAGCCATAAAGAGATGTTGAAGCAATTCAGAGTGTGGGCATACAAGGAAGGAGAGCCGCCTCTTTTTCACGAGGGGCCAATGAGCAGCATATACTCCATTGAAGGGCATTTCATGGAAGAATTGGAAAGTGGGAAGAGTTCATTTTCAGCTAGGAACCCTGATGAGGCCACTGCATTTTTTCTTCCTGTGAGTGTTGTCAATATCATCCAATACGTCTACAGGCCTTACACCAATTATTCCCGGATACGTCTTCAGAACATTGTCAAGGACTACATTGCCTCCATATCAAACAATTACCCCTATTGGAACAGAAGCACCGGGGCTGACCATTTTCTCGTTTCTTGTCATGACTGGGTATGCATGCTATTCATCATCATCTCAATTCTTTACAAATTAATGTGACAGTTTACGTAACATTTATCAATACATCAATCACCAAAATGTACGTGAACTATCATGTGTCAGTCTACATGACACTCATTTTAATAAAATATAAACTATCAGATAAATGTGTAAGAAGTTTTCATAAAATTAACTGTAGAACTCTAAGCTTATCAATCACAAGCTAACATTCGTCCATGTGATCATATTCATATTCCAGGCACCAGAAGTTTCAGCTACCGACCCTAAGCTTTTCAAACACTTCATTAGGGTTCTCTGCAACGCCAACTCTTCAGAGGGGTTCCAACCGGTGAGAGATGTCTCCTTACCAGAAGTTCAAATCCATGGACACTTATTGCACCCACCAAGCTTCAGCCAGCCCTCGAAAAATCGTTCGATCTTCGCCTTTTTCGCTGGCGGTGGCAATCACGGGCACGTAAGGAAGATGCTGTTTAGGCATTGGAGAGGCAAAGACACTAACATCCGAGTGCACGATTATCTCCCGAAGAGCTCAAATTACTCTGAGTTAATGGGTCAAAGCAAGTTTTGCTTGTGCCCTAGCGGGTACGAAGTTGCAAGCCCTAGAGTGGTTGAGTCCATACATGCCGGATGTGTTCCGGTGATCATATCCGATAATTATGTGCTGCCATTCAGTGATGTTCTCAATTGGAGCCAATTTTCCGTTCATATTCCGGTTGCAAAGATACCTGAAATCAAGAGAATTTTGCAAGAAATTCCGGAGTATGAGTATTTAGCAAAGCAAAAGAGGGTTATCCAGGTGCAAAGACATTTTGTGCTCAATAGGCCGGCTAAGCCATATGATGTGATTCACATGATCATGCATTCAGTGTGGCTCAGGAGGCTTAATGTGAGGTACCCATCGTGATGCTAGCTTCAATTAAGGTTGTCTGTACATTCGTAGGACGAGAATTAAAGTACGTGTAAAATATATAATAACATGTATGAAAAAAGAAAACATTGTATTTGAAGGCTTATTTTGGTGAATAATTTGTACTTTAATTGTTGGGATTATATATATATATATTATTTCCATTTTTTATGTCTCTCTAGTTGTTACCCTTAAATTTGTATTTCCCTTGTAAAAAAAAATTAATTAAAGTATTACAACTTTTATTATTAGTCTCTTATTACAAACTGACACAACAGTCCACATTTTATAGAAATGAGTATCATATAAACTGTCATGTGACCGTTTACATTTTAATAGCTAACTGGTAAGTGTCACGTGCAATGTAACAATCCAAAAACAATTTGAAAGTTTATCTCAATGCAAAGAATCTACGTTTCAAGTTTTCTACATCTAAAATTTCACACGAAACCCATGATGTCAATAATTTGCCAAGTGATAATGAATGAGAAATGCTCCATACCATATTTTTAATTCCACCATGCTATATGACAAGTCCAACTAATCTTTGATTTTTTTTTTTTTAACCAATAAAGCGTATGTAAGGATGACCCGAAGTCGTAACATGTGGGGAGGATGGCTTCTCATGTACGTACCTAATGTTTGTGGAATGTTTTGTTTAGTCTTTTTTTTTTTTTTTGGATTTTAATTTATATTGAGGTTAAGTTTTTCAAACAGCTACGTACGTAGTCAAAGAGCCCATTAGAAATAAATCTTGGTACCTAAGTTTTTCTTGACTGACTATGAGAAACAAAGGCGACGTAAATATGGGTTTGGAAGTCTACGTCAAATAAACAAGACGTACTCCTCACTTCAAGTCCTTTACGGGCAAATTGCTTGGTAAATTCCACGTGGGCCCCATTATGTCAATTATTTGTAGGTGACAATCAATAAAACGTACATACAGGGGTGAACCACGTTGAGGTGTAAGCCCCCAATAATTTAAAAATCCCTTTAGAATATATATATTTTTTGAATGAACCATCTCAAGATTAATTTTTTACCCTCTTCAAAAAGTTTTTTTAAAAAAAAAAAAATTCCCCCCAAACCTGAAGTTTTAGTTCTGCATTTACCTAAATAGAGTAATGTTACTTGTATCATCTATTTTCAAACATATTTTACACTGGTTGATGTGGCGTGTTTTAATTAAGTATCTTTTCATGTTAATCATTTTTTTTTATAAAAAAAAAAAAAAAAACCAAAAGCGTAGCATTCATAGCAATTTCAGCAAATTTTACTGGCTAACCAATTTAACTGAAAACTATTTTTCTCTATTTTAACCATCAACGTTTTTAAATCACCTTTAACAGCCTCATTTTATTTATCTCCATTTACTATTCTATTTAAATATTATTTTTTAAGTATTTCTTTATTCTTTTTCTAACATTTTATATTTTTGAATGTTTGTCTTTTATTAATGGTCAGATTTATGAATATTTGTCATATTTTAACGATCATATATTTAAAAATGTCTTTTTTTTTTAATGGTCATATTTTTCAAAAATAACAAAAAATACACATAATTCAAGAAAGATGGAAACTTTTCTCCTCTAGGAACTAACCAGTATATATAGCGCATTGTGGATAAAAAAAAATGCTTTTTTTATTAATATTATCTTTGATCAATAAAAATTATTTGATACAACTTATTTTAATAAAGAAAGCTAAGAACTAGTCAGTCAAACGTGTAGTCAAACGTGTTTTCAAGTTTTAATATGTATGAATTATTTGAGAGAAGAAATGGGAGGGGGGGGCGGGGAGAAGACAAGAAGAAAAAGAAAAGGGAAAAGAGAAAAGAGAAGAGGAAGGTTGTGGGAGAGAGAAAGGAAAATAATAATAATAATAAAGGGAAAAGAGAGAAAAAAAAAATATTAATTTTTTAGTCATTTGGTGAGTTTACAATACTTATTAAATTTGGTGAATATTATACACTTATCAAATTATTTTGGTTATTCTGTTGAAGCCGCTATGGGAGATTTTTTGGTGTTTTGGTTAAATTTACTCAGCAAAATACCTAAAAATTTAATTATTTAATCAATATTTTAACATTTTTTTTCACGTGTAAGTTCAAACTTCCTTTTAATATGTAAAGCTTAGTCACTATTTTAACAAACCAATGTAAAATGAATATAAAGAGTAGCACATTACTCACATGCATAACATAAAAATGACATGAAGTTATAAACATGTAAGCAATGAAGAGGATGGCTTGTAATGTACATTAGGATGACATGAAGCCTTTATATTTGTTCACATTATTAGTTATGTACATATAGAAAGAGATGCGTTTGATATTATTTTTCTACACATTTTTTTTCATGTAAATAAGGACAAGGTTTTCTTGATGAGAAATCTGTTATCCATTTCCCACCATCACCATCCATTTTTTTTTAAAAAAAAAACTAACCATTGGATTGGTTTGAAAAAAAGATGGATGAGAGATGGGAAATTAACATGTCTCTTTCTCAATACCATATGTTCAATATAAAAATGAGAAATGCAATATTTCTATCTTTCATATATTTTTTAAAATTTGATCACCATTGAATATGTAATACCTTCATGGGAGTCCTACATATCCGATTATAAATTTAAAAAATAGATGTATAAAAGTGAAAGATAGAGAAGTAGCATGCATCTCTATCAGGATAATATATTAATTTTGAATCCCAAATCTATTCTATTTCCTATTGAATTTTTTTAAAAAAAAAATAGGTTCGTAAAGATAGATTTTTTTAAAATCTATTGTATCCCTAGTTTTTATTTTTATTTCAAATAAAAATAGATTCGTAATTAGCGAAAAAAGGAAGAACCGAGTGTGCAAAATTTGGCAATTTGGGCAGAGTCCCGATATGGCGGGAAAATAAGTTACGGTGCCCCAAAACAAAAACACCCTACAGTCACGTGTTCAGTTACGAGGGCGCACAGCACATGACTATCTTCGTTACTCCGATTGATGCACAGGGATAAACCCGTACATTCACCTCCACCCTCACACTTTCGGTCTTTAAATTTTGACTGAGAGAGATAGAAGAGAGAGAGAGAGAAAGCAGGTAGTCTCCAGCCTCTATCATTTCACTTTCCAAAACCGTTTTCCCTCACTTTCTCGAGAAAACAGAATCCGAGCAACCAAACACCAAAGTCATAGACTGGGAAAAATGGGAGCTTACCACGGATACTCTGTTACTATACTCTCGTCGCTCTGCGTGGCTTCGATCCTCATCGTTTCGATGCTATCACGCCCTTTTTTCTACACGCTGATGAGGTTCTCCGGCTTGAACTCGGAGTTCTCTGTGCCAATGGTGGAGTTGCATAAGAAGATCGCTAGTGATGATCAAGTCCGAGCTGTTCGTACCGGTGGTTCCCGTACTGGTTTTTACGTGAACCGGTTCGGAAACCGAACCGTAGTAGTACGTTCTCTCCTCTCTCTCTCTCTCTCTCTCTCTCTCTCTCTCTCTCTCTCTCTCTCTCTCTCTCTCTCTCTATATATATATATATATATATGCGCGCGCGTAGAGTATCGATTTTCGGATGAAGAAACGAAACCGATCAACCTTGTACATCTTGAAAATGTTCTTCACTCACTCTCAGTTTGTTTTGAAATTCTCATATATACAGAGGGAGAGAGACATTTACACAATATTTGCTTGCTGTGCCTAACTGAAAGGCCGAAACCGTCTTTGTAACGATTAAAATCTCCTTTATCTCTGTCTATCGAATTTCTCTTCGAATTCGATAGTAGCTAGCTAGATTACCTTTTTTTTTTTTGATGAATAGGTATAGATTACTTTTCTCTCTTCAATGAATTTCGTTGTTCAATATGTTTAATTATTATGCTTAATTTATCCGATGCTACATATAACACAGAGAAAGAAAGCGAAACTAAGCAGAGAGCAAGAGCTCGAACAAGGACTCGCACTCGCACGAGCTTCGATTCGCAGAGCAGCTTCAGAGCTCAATCTCTCAGCAACCGTCAAAGGCGACGATTACGTACCCTCCGGGATTGTCTATCGCAACTCTCGCACATTTTACCAGTAAGCCGTTTCCCGATTGTTATTTAATTTTTTCAAAATTTTAAAAAAAATATACAATACAACAAATATAAATTTATTTAGTATGTTATACGATTGTATGGACAAATATAAATTATGTTATTCCAGTTACAATATATAGAGTCTAATTATAAATAGCCTTACTTTAATTTTTTTATTTTTTTATTTTTTTAAAAAAGGAATTTAAAGCGGTCGAAAGATTAGAACTGCTTTGCTTCTAAGTCACGTCCAGCCTGTACACCTGTTCTTGACTTTCTTCGATGTTTTTGCTCTTTTTTCTTTCATGGTGGGTTTAATGGGGGAATTTCTTGTAATAAACGTGCGCGCTTAAGTGCACACGTAATCAATATTTCACTTGGCAGTTCCACAGTTGAGTACAATTTCACATCCGTATGCGGCTATGATCATTGCTATTGAAAAAAGCGGTCCTTCGCTACTTATTTGCGAATACGTAATGGATACTCAATACTCGTCGCCACTCTTTAGAGTCTTTACCTTTTATGATATGGGGCTCCAAAAAGTAGAAATGCCAGATTAAAATGCTTTAGGTTTAAGTTAATTAAGGTTCATGAACTTTTAAGATTTTAATTATTACTTTTAAATTTAATTGTTCAAATTTGTCATTTCAATATTTATTAATCTCAAAAGATTTTTTAGATTTTCTTAATTCGTTGCATATATCTCTCATAGAATAAATATTGGCGTCATGAATATTTAAATATAAATAATGTTGAGATTTTAAGAACTTCATCTTAGAGTAGGGCTCAAGCTAAATCGGAACCATCAAAGATATGTTACCCCAACAATCAACATTTATTAATGATTTTACATTCAGCTTCATAAATTTACTCTTTATTTTAGCTAGCAAATCACAGTTCTCAATTTTAGTTACTTATTTTTAAAGCACTTACATTTGAGTTTTTTAGTTTAATTGTCTATTTTTATTATTCTATTTAAATATTAATTTTTAATGATATTTTAAAAAATAATAAAAATAAATAAATAAAAAGAAACAAAACAAGAAGAAGAAGATAGAATATTAGAAATTTTTTAATTTTTTTTTTTCACATTTGGTGAATGAAGAGCAATGTAGTGGCTCGCTAAATGTTTCTCAAGCGGAATGAGAATGGCTAACTAAAATAACAATTGAGAATGGCTCTTTAACATATTTAGAGTTTCATTTCAATTCATAGCCACTATTGTACGTACGTCATTATCATCAATTCATCATTAGCATGCAATGATGCAAATGGATTAGAAGTTGTAGAATCTTAACCTGGATGGCTAGATGTAATATTCATTGATTATTGATGTAAATAGTAATGATTAACTGATCGATCTAAAAAAGCTTATGGGTTCTCACTGTCTCCGACAACCTACCATTAGAGTGGCGTGGCGCCCAAATCACTCAATGCCCAAAAGCATCATGCATGATCATGATTTAGAAACATATATTAATTATTGATATATCCCTCTGTTCTCCCTCCAATATTCCCAAAAATTACAGGAGCTATATGGAGATGGAAAGAAGATTCAAGGTCTACGTGTACTCGGAAGGGGACCTACCGATCACCCACGACGGGCCATGCAAGGACATCTACAGCATCGAAGGGAGATTCATCCACGAGATGGAGCACGGGACGGGGAGGTTCAGGACGAGGGATCCCCGCCGGGCTCACGTTTACTTCATGCCCTTCAGTGTGACCTGGATGGTGAGGTACCTCTACCAACGTCTCTCTCACGACCAGAGCCCTCTAATGGAGTTTGTCTCTGATTATGTGAGAGTTGTTTCCATGAGGTACCCCTTCTGGAATAGAACTCGTGGGGCTGACCATTTCATGCTTGCCTGTCATGATTGGGTGAGTTCCCTTCTTTACTCTCCATTTTTCTTACATCATTTTCTTGGGCTGCTTTTAGTTTATCGGATATAGCACCAGCTTCACACACACCTCAAGTATTTAAGCGTGCCTGCATCGCTCTCAATGCACTCATAAGTTTTAGAAGTGGCAAAAACAAAAACAAAAAAAAGTTTTAGAAATGTAGTGGCAATCACAGATTTTTTTGGTACGGAAGAATTAAAGACATGGCCAAGACTGAGTATATTATACATGTTTGGGATCATAACTGAATAAAAAAAAATATTGTACAACACACTTTTATTCTATTTTAAAGATGTCAAATAGCCTTTGAATTAGCTTTTGTTAAAAAAATAAATTAAATTAAATGCTGATAAACAATATTACATTAGTAAAATAAAATAAAAGTAAGACATAAGTGATATATATATAGCATTACTCTTCAATAAAACTATCAAAATATCTTGCGCAATACACCATTTTTTTTTTTTGAACTATAAGATGTTAAGCAGCGAAATTAATAATTTTAGGATAGTTCAAAAAGAACCTTCAAATTGTATATATATATATATATATATATATACTATATATATAATATATATATATATATATATAGACTTATAAGACCAAATAGAAATATAATTAAAACACAACTTTAGAGATACGTATGACATCTCTTAAATCTCATACAAACTTCTAATACTACTTTAACACTTAGAATAAACCATATTCTTTTTTTCCCTACCAACTATAGAAACCAATAGACAAATAATAATTAAATAACAAAGACACTCTGCTTATTTGATGGTCGAATACTTTTTTTCCATTCCTTTGCTCCCCCACGTCTAGTACGTAACATAAGATGATTGCAATCCACAATATAGTAGGAAAAAATGATCAATAATTAATTTTTTAAAATTTGAATAATAAATATATATATATATATATATATTACATTATATATATATATATATTCTATTTTCTATGTCTAACTTTTTAATTTCATTTTCATTCAATTCAAAAAAAAAAAAATCAGATGAATAAACTAACTAATCAAAAATTAAAACCACAATTTGAATATGACCCAATGGCCATAAGCGCATTAGTGAAAGCAAAAGCATATATGAACTCAATCAAACTGAAACTAACTATGGCCCGAATATTGGTTTACTTTTACAACAATTGCAGGCTCCCATTGCATCGGAGGGAAATCCCTTCCTCTACAACACATCCATACGAGTCCTTTGCAATGCCAACACCTCCGAAGGCTTCAACCCTCAAAAAGACATTAGTCTCCCTGAAATTCATCTCTATGGCGGCCACGTTTCTCCCAAAATCGTCACTCCCCCACCGGAAAATGCCTCACGTCCCCACCTTGCCTTCTTCGCCGGTGGAGTCCACGGCCCAATCCGGCCAATCCTTCTCCACCACTGGAAAAACCGCGACAACGATATCCGTGTCTACGAATACCTCCCCAAAGACCTAGACTACTACTCCTTGATGCTCGAGTCCAAGTTCTGTCTATGTCCTAGTGGGCATGAAGTGGCCAGCCCCAGAATTGTGGAGGCCATTTATGCCGGATGTGTGCCGGTGATTTTATCAAAGAACTACGTGTTGCCCTTCAGTGATGTGTTGCGGTGGGAGGCGTTTTCGATTCAGGTCGATGTCTCGGAGATTCCAAGACTGAAGGAGGTGTTGAGCGCAGTTTCGGAAGCGAGGTATAGGAGGCTTAAGGAGGGTTTAAGGCTTGTGAGGAGGCATTTTGTGTTGAACAAGCCCGCGAAAAGGTTTGATGTGTTTCATATGATTTTACACTCTATATGGCTTAGGAGAATAAATCTTAAACTTGAATAGATATTGTATACACCTAGTTACTTGTAAGAAATCAAAGTCTTTCTTGTGTGCCTAGCTAATGGCTATCTTAACGTTGTTAGTCGAGATTCGAGGTTCAAATCTCTTGTACCTAATGTTTGGGCGAGCTAGAGAACATCAAGATCCGGTTGAGCAAATTTGTAAAAAAAATCTATTTTAGCTATTTACATTTTTAAAACACATACATCTGTCTCTTTATTTTTACTATTCAATTTAATTTTTTTTTTTTTAAGAATTTTTTTTTCGTTCTTTATTTTTTTATTGAGAGGAGAGAATGTTAGTGATTAAAAAATGTTTGTTTTTCATTTGGTAAGTGGAGCTAGCTAGTCGATCTCCATATTCGAGGGAAATGGGAAATGTCTTTTACCCTCATTTCTACTGCGTCACTGCAGCATCGATTTTTATTCCGTTATGTTAATTTTAGTTTTAAGGGATATGAACGGGAAAACCATTGAAACAGTGTTGAAAATTGGAGAATAACGTTACTGCAATTGAAGAAAAGAGAGCAATATTGTGCGAATATCTTAAGACGAAGCCCATGCCACACGGCTGAATTATAAACCCTGCCCAGATCTGCTCCTATTAGCCGAACACAGGGGACATAAAGAGCTTGGGCCTCAAAAGCCCGTTGAGACTAAAAATTGTCGGGCCCTGTCGGTGATCAGAACAAATGGTAGAAGTTTTCTTGGGAAAAATGGTTCGACGTTAAAAAAAAAAGGGTTCATTGTTATTGTAAATTTGATTCGGATATTTTATAATTTTATCATGTAGATTTCCTTGCATCTCAAGCATTATTTTTGAATTAAATGGATGGGAAGTTGCCATATATGTATTTACCACTTTTATGAACTCAGTAATTCTTAATTAACGAGTTCTTTAAGGCGCTCCTAATGGAGAATGTCTCACATTCTCCCTTAATCTCAGTACACAAAAATGAGTAAAGATAGATATTTTTTTGTGTCTTTTTTATATTCACCTAAAATTGATATGTTTTTTAAAATTATTATTAAATTTATAATAAATTATTATTACATTTTGATCCAATGATAATTTTAAAAATCACATTAATTTTGAGTGAACACGAGAAGGAGTATCATTAGACACTCTCTAATAGAAAAGTACATATTTTTGTCAATCAATGGCTATGATCATATAATTTCCTTTTATTTACAACTAGAATCAAACAATTCCATATATTACAAACCCTTCTGCTAGAATTCTTTTTATTTAAAACGCTAAAAGCAAGTTATTAATTATTAACATTATAATACAAGATGTGTTTATTTTTTGTACAATTCCATATATTTGGAATGGCCTACAATTTGTAATTAATTGATCGTAACAAAGCTGTGAGAGAAGCGGTCGATCTGAGATTTCAACATGTTTCCCAAAGAGAAACGGGAAGAACGTTCAGGCAAGCTTTGTCCCTTTGTCTCGTTCCTGACTTGAAGGGCAATGGGATCCATCTCTCTCTTCATCGACTCAACAAAATCCATGTCCACCTCATTCCCTGAAATGTCTTTCACGTAGAAAGCATTTACGGCCTTCTTTCCCTGCGTTGCCACGTCTGCTCGGACAATGGTCAGACCATTCTCTCGAAGAACACGAGTTATATCAGAGAGTAAGCCCACCCTATTGTCTGCACACAGCTCTAGCCGAACTCCCTGTGCAACCCCCCATAAATTAAATTAAGCTAGCTCTGATGAGTGATGATGATCATGACAGTGATATAGATTGGTGGAAATAATTATGATAGAATATTTGAAGGAATTAATATGAAGCTAGCGCTCACCTCGCAAACACGGCGCTCTATGGCGGCCTCTAAGCATTTTATTACTCGTTCCTTCTCGCTCTCTGTACTCAAGGCACGCCCATCAAGATGTCGGATAAAATACTCCTGTAAATAATATTCAACAATATTAATTAACTTCAGAAAGAGTAATAAATTGATTAAAACTCAGTACTAATCATTAATACTTGTTAAATTAATAATTAAATGATTATGGATGAATATCATAGCAGGAGGTAATTGGTTTTACATGCATGCAAATTATTGGGTAGCTGATTACATACCTGAAAGGCATAACCTCCACCTGAGCTTATGGAAGCGTGGAAAATCACGTAGTTCATGTCAGTAAGCGTGCACACAGTATCGAACATGAGTCTTGGCCGATCCTTGCAGTCTATGCTCACTATAGAGTATCGCTTCTCGTCACAGCTCTCAATCATCACCATTGTTTTTCTCCCTTCCTCATCACTTTCCTCCGATCCCGTCGGCGTCACCACCGGCAAATTTGTGGGTTCGGAAGGTCCGTCGAAGTCCCTAACGGAAAGCATGAGCTGATGCAACCGGCGTTCCACATTTGTCATGGTTCCTTCTTCTGATCCTCCAAGAAAACCCCTAGTCTTAACTTCTTGTTGGTTGGCCTGGTTCCCGCTAGGGCTCGGGGCAGTGGTGGCCTGGAGGACCATGGTGAGGTGGTCTTCGATGGTGGCGAGGCGGTCGGGATCATCGATGGGGGTGTTCGTCGATTGGTCTGAAATGTAGGCAACACAAGCCAGGCGATCATTGTGACTCCACGCATGGGCTTCTACAATGTTGCAATGGAGGTCAGCTAATGTCGCTGATATCTCGGAGAATAAACCGGGTCTGTCTGTTCCGCTCATTTCGATGGCCGTGTGCTCATTCTGGTGTTCAGGTATGAAAACCTTATTCGCATATGTCTTTGCCTTCGCCGAGTTTGAGGTTCCCTTTGTTGTACCTATGCCCTGCAAGGTTAATTTTCTCCATGTTAGTGCTTGCATTAATGCAAAAGTACAACGGTAGTTATGCTCTAACGCTATCTGCGAAGACACGGAGGTCGGTATTTATAACTTTTCTAGATGATCAACTGCAATGGCTTATTAGTAAATGACTTTTTATATATCTTGCTAAAGACCCAAATTTTTCTAGTGATGGTCTATAATAATCGAGTGCTAATAGAGTTACTATAAGATTTACTATAAAATTTTTACAAATTGATGTAGCAATTGTTATTGGTAAAATAATTAAGTAAAACAATCTTGCTCATCAATTTCTCTTAATTAATTATTTCACTAATTATAAAATATTGTCTCATTAATTTTTAAATGAATTTATAGCAAAAGTTATAGTACTCTTAAAATTTTTTTTTCATTAATTACCATCTCAGTTTGTTAAAAAAAAAAAAAAAGTTGTAATAAAAACTATATATATAATAGGGAAAAATCATATTAATCCCTAAGTTTTTATCTTATTTGAATTTAGTCCTTAAGTTTTCAATTTTAAGAATAAGATCCTTAAGTTTTACTCAAGTTTTGAAATTGGTCCCTATATCACTTTACCGTTAAAATTAACGATTTTCTATTTGTCACGTGTGTCTCATTTGATACACTAAAGTCTAGATCAACGTCAAAGTTAATAGTTTTTCGTTTAATACTACAAATTTAGAAGATTAAAATGACAAAGAAGATTTTTTTTAAAGTTTGGTCTTTTGTTTTTTTGTTTTGTTTTTTTTTTTATGGATGAATTGGCGCTTAATAATATAATATTGATATTAAGTGTTAATATAAACGCTAGCATGTAAATTGAGACACAAATAATATATGACAAACCATTTATTTTGATGAAAAAGTGATAGAGGAATCTATTTAAAATCTAGGCAAAACTTAAGGACCATACTCTTAAAATTAGAAACTCAAGGATTAAATTCAAATCATATAAAAACCTAGGGACTAAATATATGATTTTTTCCTATATAATATATACCACAAATATTTTCCATAATAATTAATGAGCCACATGGTTTCCTGCGAAGAACTACGTACATGGTATATAACTATATAATGAGGAGAAGGAACAAATTAACTAAATTACCTGCTGGATATAGTTAATGACTTTCTGGTCCGTAAGTTTGTTGCCATGCTCGTCTTTAACATGAAAAACTGCAAATTTCCATACATATATATATGATTGTCAACAAGTTTGACTATCGAAAGAGTTGGTAATAATTGTGATGGGTTTAATTCGTTAGGACCCATCACAATTCAAACTTCAAAGGATGAGGCTCATAAATTAATGGTGCATATATGGGATTAATTAGAAGACGCGTACACACCATCCATGAACCATCCTGCGTCAGATGAAATAAAGCTCTTTGAGATTGTAAGGTTCAGATCTGTCAACACCTGCACCACTTCCAGGAGAAGCCCCTGCTTGTTCACGCTATCAACCTACACCCGCAACGAATTTTATTTGTTAGCTGTCAACGAATGCATGCATGTGGTAGAGAGATATCAGGCCCTCTTCTTTTTTTTGAACTCGCGTACGTACCTCTACTACTGTGCAATCTTCCATGCTTTCATTGTCAATGCAAACTCTGCAGCTGCATTAAGGCAAAACAAGAAGGCTAGCTGAACATCAAACGGCTGGGAAATTAATTCTAATATTTAGTGATCAAATATTAATTAAGGGCTAAAATTATTAATTACTTACGTGGGTCCATGTATCCTCTCCAGGAGGTTATCAAAGTCGGGATCAAAGTAAGGTTTGCACATGCTGCAGTGAGAGAGAAGGAGATTGTCAAAACTTACATATTCTACACAAAGGAATGGTCATCACACGTTTTTGAACATATTGAAAGGAATAGTCAATTATTATTATTTTTTTTTTTTGGGTAAGAGAATAACAGTTAATTATTAGTAAGGTCTTAAAGTGGCATTTTTATTTGAATGTTATACCTAAAATGCAGGAGTATGATTGGAGCAGTCTATCTTGCTAAAAAGAATTCTTTGTTTCATATTCCTTCTAAATATTTTCTTCACATTGTTGCGTAATTTCTCAAATCTTATGTAGATCAAATACTTGCAGTGTATATATATATATATATATATATAAAGCCATTACTTGATATATAGAAGAACTATAGGATCCTTGCATGCAATAGCAGGTATATCATTATTATTTGTCATGCATGTTTCAAATTTGTTAAATTACTATTTATTTTAAAAGCTTAATATGATATGAAAAGATAAAACATATTATTTAATTAATATTTAGCACGCTTCCTTAATTACGTGTAGGCTAAAACTCTCTTAAATGAGACCTAACATGTCGAATATTTATAAAAACAACACTTATCTCAAAAAATTAAATCAATAGGAATAGATAAAATTTATTATATAATTAATATTTAACGACAAACCTGAAGACGAAGAAGAAGCTAGAGAGAGATGCTGGAGATGAGGTAGCTAGTGGCTTACACTGGAGATCAAGTTGAAGTTGGGCAAGCCCAGCAATGCCCAAAAAATTCCAAAAAGAGAGAGAATTAAGAATCAAGGTGATGTCAGTTCTCTCTCTTGAAAAAGAAATAGGATTATCAACAATATTTAGCAGAGGACAGCTTGATTAATTATCTCTCGATATTTTCATGCATGCACAGGGCGAGAGGGAGAGAGGGAGAGAGAGAGAGAGAGAGAGAAAGTTTATCACTATTTTGGAGTTGGTGAATGGGAGTAGCTAAGAAGTGTTGCCTTAAATAGAGGGGGAAAAAATGTATGGAAGAGATTTGTTCGAGAAACACCATGAGAAGGGTGCGTGAAAGAGACGCGTAGAGAAGCTAGTCAAATGAGATTTATCTGGCCACGTTTGTAGTGATTTATTCTTCTCTTCTTACCCATCCCTCTCATTTCCACAACTTTTCCTATCTTCTTGTTCTCCTTAATGGATGGAACTCTGCAAAATAAGTGATCCGTGATTAAGCAACCTCTCTCTCTCTCACATACGATATATATGCAGCTTCATAGTAATGCACGTGGCAGACATGCCCCTCTAATAGTAATATCAGGGCAGATCAGGAGTTTAGTCCTCTTCCGTTGCCTCTAAAGCTATTTGGGTAGGGCTTAATTTTTATAAATTCGCGAATTCGACATGAATTTTAATGCAAAATTAATAAATTAAGGTCAAAAAAATTTAACCGATTTAATTAAATTGGTCAATACAATTCAAATTCGATATGTGAACATAAATTAATAATAACCCTAATTAAGGATACGTAACAAATTTCAAGACATTCGAAGTGTCTTATTTTGCATGACTAATTAAAATAGTCAATGAATGTTTTATCAAAAAACAAAAAATTGTGGACAAGCAATCTCCGCCGCTGGCTAGCTTAATTGGCACTCGTTATATGATTAGATGGTGATGATACTTATCCTCGATCGGATAGACCATAAATTTTCAGACAAGGAATTGAAAGCGAAACCTCTGAAAATAAATAAGCTAGCTGAGTCCATCTTACCTAAGCATTTCCTACATGCGTAAGTTTGTTTGTTTGCTTGCGCACGCTTCCGCATCCAAGGGAGCTATTAAGACTTTTGGCATTTGCTGCAGATTTAATGCAGGACCCACGATTATTAAAGTCATGGCTGTCTTTTTCCTTATCATATATATCGGGCCTTTAATTTTTTGTCTGCATATATTTCGTGGCAGGCAGCTAGCAAATTAAAAAACATGGGGTTGTAACATATAGTTGTGAAGTTGATATTTGCTAGCTCAATTAAGATGTATACACACCAGTCCTCACTGGTACAGGGTTTTTAACACGTACACCAGAGAGCCCTGAAGCCCCTCCTCCCACACGCTTTGAAATTTCAGAAATGACCTGGATTTTTAGTACAGCTAGCTTACGTTACGTGACCGAGTAAGGCATTGAAATTTCTTTGTCTTTTCATCTATATTTCTTTGGCCTTACTAGCTACTAATCTTGGTTTTAGATGACAAGTTGCATGTACAAAACAAAAGAGGATCACGATAAACGCTAGCAGTTGTGAATTTGCTAAGATATTTCTATCAACTTTTTTCGTTCCCCTTTTCTATATGTGATTTCCTAGTAAATTGCCTGTTCTCGTACTACATACGTAGCATCAAAATGTCAACCCTACGTATTAACTCCACAAAATTCTTGCATCATATTGTCGGAGATCGAATACCAGTAAAATGGACGGGAATTCATTTTACGGTTAAGATTTTGTTTTGTTGCATCTAACGAATGTCACAATGTCATTTAAAAATTTAAAATAATGTAACAACATATACACTATTAAATCTGTAAAAAGTAGTAATACATACTACACTCATATCTTATTTCTATTTTACTGGACTGATGTAACAGTGCTCATCAACCTTTGAATCAATCCTTATTAAAAAAATATATATATTTTAATAGCTGATGAGCACTATCACATCAATCCAATTAGATGAAAGTGAGTACACAGTATTTTTCATCTGTAAAATTTAATTTGAATTCATAAAATGAATCTCTCCATTTTACGTCTGAATCTGATTTATTCTTAAAGACGTTAGTTATTGTTTTTTTTTTCTTTTTTCCTGTATGTTTTTGGCAATAAAACACGTTATTATTTTTTAAATTACAACGTATTAGTTTGGTTGTATATCCCGTTACGATACGGTAGTGACAAGGTCAAAGATAACGTGATTATCAGATGGTAATCGTTATCCGGGTGAATCATAAAGCAACGGTGGATTCATGGCCTCTTTACGGGATTGAGGACCCACGAGTTTTATTGTGCACTCATCTTGTTGAAATCCTTGCTCAGATGCCCATCATGCTGTCTCCCTTGTCATATTTCGATGAAGGTGTACTATAAGAGTCTGTTTGCTATGTAATTTCACAACTTACGTTTTTAAATAAAATTGTAAAAAATGTCTTGTTTGTAGATGCATTTTTAAAAACTGACGGTTAAGAAAATCTGCATTCTAAATCACAAGTAAATAATATGTTTTTAAAAATGTACAATTGTAATGGTTAACTGCAAATTTAAAGACCAAACCACGATTTTAAAAAAATCCATAACTTTATTTTTAAAAATCGTATTTTCAAATCGTACATTTTAAAAACCTTATTTTTTAAATCACACATTTTAAAACCATAAAATATTGTTAAGGTATTACAACTTTTACAAGTTCCTAATAAACTAACTTCACAGTTCACGTCACTTACAACATTAACTACTAAACAATTAAATTTATTTATCAAATTTTATTACTTAATTATTTACCCCTATTGCGTCACGTAAGACCTTGTACAAGATTATAATAAAAATTGTAATACCCAAACATTGTCCCATTTGTGGCACTGATTGGCCCAATATGCAACCCTACTGTAGACAAAGAACTAACAAAAAGACTGAAGTACTGTCAGGAATGTGTTTATTTTGTCTTCATGTCCCAGCAACCCCGACCATAACATTCACCAAAAAGGAGCCAAACAGCCGAGGATATGCCACCAGAAAATACCTAGTTCCGGTAAGATTTACCTGTTCCTTAATTAAATCAAAAATCCATCTTTCGTGAGAGATTTACCTCTCAATTAATTAAATGAAAGAATTAGCCAGCACCCCCAACAACTATGAAATTGGTTCAAGATGCAGGGAAGACCACTTGGGGAAAAAAAAAAAGACGTAAATGAAACACAATTAACAAAACTTTTCAGAAGGCCTATGATTAAATTTTAAGAGGAAGATGCCAATGGCATTTGCAACTGTTAGTTCTATTGGACTCACTTCCTAACTTCAATTCTAAAACCAACCCTCCCCCCATCCACCCTTCATCAGCCATTCCACACCCCCCCACCCCCCCCCTCCTCTCTCTCTTCCACGTGTTCCAACAGTTCTACCAGCTACAAAGCCCAAAAAAATAACTCTAAAAGAAAAATAACATCCTTTCATATTGAGATGTCACCCAGCTCTACTGAATTGAGTGAACATTTTCTATATTGGCAAAAAGGACTGTGGCCCGAGAATTCAAGTGTGGTTGAACCAGGGTCCAACCGCACCATTCACATGCCCATTGTTATGGATACCTACCCCGTTTGGTATGAGCGACGGAGGCAATCCGACCGCCATTGGAGGTGGTGCAGCAGGGTATAACCCATGATTGTGTGGAAGTGTGTGGGGACTCACAAGAGGACTACCAGCTGGAGTCCCTTTCCGCTGTTGAAGGGAATGGATCTGCCTCAGCCCTTCTTCATGAATACGTGACAATGTCTCCAATTCCTTCATTGATAAAGCTTCCAAACCGGCACCATAAAGAGGAGCATGTCGCGACATTTCTTCCTGGAGTGAAGCCTCAAGGGTGTGAATATATTGCTGCAAAAGGAAGGAGAGGCCTTAATCAAATCACATTCTATTATTCTTTAGTCATAAATAAAATAGGAGAGAGAGAGAGAGAGGGAGCATTGAAGTTCACAAAAATTTATAAGATGCTTTTTAAAAAAATAATAATTATAATACTACCTCAAAGCTGAATCAGAGTCAAGTTCAACATATTCTAAGCCAAAGAGCTTCAAAAAGAAACGTAATTAAGCAGAGTCTCCCACTCACCCATAGTGCTGCTCTTTTGCTCCACATAATTATTATTACACAATAGGTCCAGCCAAACAAATGTTAAATTCATCCACTTATATATTATTTCATATTATTCGAGCTACCCAATAAGTCCTACAAATTCAATATTGAGTTCATCCATCGAACAGGTTAGATCATCTACCATAACTTATATAGCAAATTAGCTAGTTGATCGAATTCAATGTATGCTACCATTACTTTGATTTTACAAGACACAATGCAGTAGTTAGTTTGATTGAGGAAGAACCATAACTAAGCAGCTTGAAGTCCAAACAAACCAAGTGATAGAAGAACAATATGATTATGACCATGATGAATATGGAAAGGATGGTGAAAGCAGAAGCTATTTTAGAGCAAAAACCTGGCACGCTTGCAGTTTAGATTCCATCCCATCAATATATGCTTCACACCGAGTAACCTGCTCTTCCTTGTCCCGCTTCTCTCCTTCAGTTTGCCCCACTGTTTGTGTCAAACGCCGAATTTCATCCTCAAGTGACTGTCGGATTTCCTCTCGAGTCACATTCTCTGTGGCATACCGTTTCAGTTCCTCATCAAATCTTTTCCGTGCAGCTTCTGCACTCTTCAACCTTTCAGCAAGAGCATTTTTCTCCTTCATTACTTTCTGTCACATGCAAAGTGCAGTCAGAAAAAGGCAAAGAGCAAATAAAACAAGCCCATCCCAACGCCCCCCCCCCCCCTCCGTTCACTGCAGTGGAATAAGCGAAGGCCCAACCCAGAAACAATAAATCAACCAACTCACCAAGTAACGGCTATGTAACTTCAGTAAAAAATAGCAGTTTCATTGGACTAGATATTTTAATCAATTACAGATTTCGTAAGACGTATTATCCAATCAAGTTTTTAAATGCAATGCTTTCAAAAGAAAGGACTCATTTGTTGAGACAAAAAATATTTTTAAAAAAAAACTAAAAAAACTAATGTTTTATTAATTTGTCAGTCTCGAATTAGGGAGGCATGCTGATGGAAAAACCTGGAGGAAATAACAAGACCTCAAAATCATGTTGACTACGAGTATTCTGATGCTATAATTGTACAGAAATTGGGTTGCTCAAGCAACCACCTAGATTGAAAATAAAAGAAAGAGAAGATAGCCATACGAGCTGAAAGCTACTTAAAGACTGGATATTTTACAGTCAAAAGGAGAAAATAATACGCTCAAAACCTTAGAAGAAAAGGCAAGAGGTGGGGGGAGAGGATAAAAGCAGTGGAGTGATGCAAGCAATGAATTCACAACATAATATTTTAACCATAAGACTTGACGTGTTAGTGTTTTCTACTCAAATTCAATATGAGTAATTAGTTGAAAGCTGGAATGAAGGAATATGGCAACAATTTCAACTAGACATCTACCATTTCTGAATTTCCTCCAAATAAATACTGAGAAGAAGTCCCTTATGGCAGGGTCACAGCAAAGTTCCGGAAACAGGAGCTAATTATAAAGCCTTACAAAGGAAATCACTGAACCTTCAATGACAATCTTTTATACAGCTACTAAATAAAAATTTGTTTCCAAGATCCAAGTTCCAGTCAGATAAGATTAAGCAAGATTCTAGCAAACTAAGAACCCCAATACTATGCATTGAAAAAAAAAATTAAAAAAAAAAAAGTGATAATTTGGAAAAAGATCAAGCAACATAAGTACAATATATGTGCCATCAGAATCAAAGCACCAAGAACTTTCAAATATTAGACTCCCTACAACGTATCAATCTATGCCAGTCACAGTACAAATCTACAGAGACAGGTAAATTATGAGAAATACTCTCACAAGGCAAGCATGTCAGGGATGATGAAAATGCAGCCAATGGTCATACAAGATGCACATTTTGTTATATAACACTTAACTAAGTTCAATCAAAAAAAT
The DNA here is from genome assembly GCA_900184695.1 of Betula pendula. Classification (NCBI taxonomy): domain Eukaryota; kingdom Viridiplantae; phylum Streptophyta; class Magnoliopsida; order Fagales; family Betulaceae; genus Betula; species Betula pendula. Next base: position 230,565 of record FXXK01000546.1, on the reverse strand, counting down.
AACTAAAAATTTATGATGCGATTCATACCAGAAAGATCATATAACTTTTTATGTTGCTGAAAGTAATTAGAGCGGAATAAAAGGTAGGGGACTAAGTGACTGAAAGTAAGGTAATCTGATACCTTCAATTCATCACGTTTACGGGACTTCAATTGGGAAAGTTGTGTCTCTGCATCATGAAGACGATCCTGAAGAACTTTCTTCTCAGCGGTGAGCTTTGCAATTCCATCATCCCGCTCTGAGCGAAGCCACTCAAGCTGACTCTCAACTTCTTGTATTTGCTCAGAGAGCTCCTTCTTTTCCCGAGCCAAACGATCCATCTCAGCCCTCATTTCAGACTGCCATTTCATGAAAGGCTTCAGTTCACATATTCTCCAAATATACTAGCAAGATGTGAAAGCCCAAATATCATTCTAATTAAGACATCAAATACCTTGAGATGATTGTTGTTGGCCTCGGATTCACTCAGTTTTTGAGATAGGACTGCTTTTTCTCTAACCATATTGGAAATTTCAGCTTTTCTTTCTTCACGCATCCGAATAATTTCATCTTCACTAGCACATAGCTGGTGCCAAAGAGCAGCTCGATCAACATTTGCAAGTTCAGCAACCTCCCGCATCATGCTTAAAATTGGTCTGATAATTTCTTGCTCCTCAAAAACCAAGGTAACCAATATATCCAAATCTAAGTCTACTTCACGACTATTATCTGTAGTGCTGATGGCACGGTCAACGAGTCTCTTTAGCATCCTTCCTCTGTAAGACTCATCAGCATACCATTTAAACAATATTGTGTACAGGATCTTCACAAATTCCTTCACACAAGGGTCTCTTGAGAGGGTCAATGTCTCAGCAAGATCAAGAACTGAAGTAAAATCATCTCGTTGGATTGTCAGCTGCTCATTGGCCTCTCCCTCTACCACAGTGTCGGAATGATGATAATTTTCAGCAACAAAACTGTTAAGATTCAATCTTTGAGCAAGGCGCCTTTCCAAGACCATGGCCACTGACTGAGCCACAATGGCACCTCGAGCTACAGCTCTCTCAAATGTTTGGGAAGCTTCAACAGCAAGGCAAGGTATAGATAACATTTCTATCAGGATATAAATGTCAGAAAAATGACGACCAGCACGGAAAGCCTGCTCGTCCACCAGATGCAGCCCTTCAAAAGTAGGACCATACTCACCAAATAAGAAAAGTCCACAACGCATTGTTGGGCAATTTTCACCAAAATCATCATCACAATCAATATCTCTAAGTATGGTCTCAGCAACATCTCCCCAACTATTTACAGTTTTACTTAAAAAATTAAGGACGCAAGGAGACACCTCAACACCCAAACTTTTTAGCCTAACACGAACAGATCTGACCTACAGTAGAGAAGAAAGAAGGTTACTATGTATAAAGAAAAGCACGTCAAAAAATCAGAATAAGAATGCAAGAAAGGAACCCAATCAAACTACAGAATGTTTTTATGCATACCGCTTCAGGAAGATGTTGGCACTGGGATGCAGCTTTAAATATAAAATCTATGGTCGCGACAAGAGGTTGATCATTTGAGCCTGTCAAAAGCTCAAAAGATTGAAATAAAACATGTTCCCACGCTTCACTGCCACACTCCAGTTGACTAATAGCACCAAAAACCTAGGAAAAATATATATCATAATTAGGCAAAGAAAGATATAGCTATAGATTACATTCAGAAATTGAGAGTTATATGTTCCAAAGAAGCTTTTGTTTTCCTAAAGTATAGCCTGCAAGCACATGCTAACAAGCCCAGCAGGTCAGAAAGAAAAAGAATCATAGGGCCTCTGCAGAGACTATCTTACAGGTATCCTCAATGCAGGTTCTGCATCTGGCTTTTGAAGTCGTTCAAGAAGCACACCAGCAGCCAGTGGATGTTCAGACTGATCAACCAATTTGGGTACCAGAGCAACTAGGTCTGCCTGCAAATGCTTAGGAGCTTTATCCAACACAAGAGAAATCTTTTGAGCAGACTGCGGCCGCCGTCTTGGTTCCGGACAGCCCTGTGGAACAGCTCCATCTAGGGCTCTCAGTGAGTTAACAATCAGTCCTAATAGCTCCTCAGATTGCTCCGGCCACTTCGTCTGAAAATTCAATTCGTTCAAGTAGTCAATATCAACTATTTAGCAAAGCAGTTCATCCACCTGTGAAATGTAATAGAGTGTACCTTTGAGCGAAGGGAGACATGTTCTGAATCCCCAGCAGATGTTTCTGGTGGACAAATGGGTTGTCCAGGAAGAGCTTTTTCTGGTATAGCTGGCACATTCATGTCAGAGCTTTGTACAGCAGGTGCACTGCCACCTTCATCAACACCAGAATCCAATCTCTCAAATACGGTAGGAAATTGCCCAGATTCTGTTGCTCCATTCTCCCTATCAGATTCCAGTGGAGTTGCAGTTCCACTGCCATCAGGAGAAGGTTTTGAGTTTGCATCAGAAGAATCGCCATTAGAACTCCCTTCCGAAGGCTGGCAACACTCAACCATAATATCCAAAAGTAAATCAATGATTGCCTGCTGCAGAACTTTGACTCCCATCAGCAAATTCATCAAACTGGGGGAAGATTCATCAGACTTTGGGGCCTTCTTTCCATCATTACTACCAGATAGCTTGGTTGGAAGAAGTAAGCGCTTTACTTTAGCAGGGTCATCAAGGTAAACACGAAGTCCAGTAAGAAAACCAGCAATTGCACCAGCATCCATTAGAAGCTTTTCTCGTAGGGTGACCTGCGGCTGTGAAGGATTATCTCCATATGTGAGATGAAAACCAGCTCTAGAGAGAAGGTTTCTAAATATATCTTCTTCATCTCCACTTATTCCTTCACTGTCCTCGGAATCAATGAGCTCATCAGGATCGGTTGTCAAAGCATCTTGATCATCCTCCGAAGCCAAAACCTGAGAAGAGTTAGGCCACACATAAACATAGTTACAACCACCACACAAAGGAGCGAAAAAATCAGTAGGTCAATAAATTTGTGAAAAGAAACAGCATATGTAAATATACACCCCAAAAACTTTAAGCTAAAAGATCTTTGGAGATTATAAATTTATGAGAGAGAATTTTAATCTTGTTATATCAGCCAGATGCTAGCCTGTGATGTAGACATGGTTAGAGCATCTCCAACAGCTCTAAAAGTTTTTATATTGTCTAAATTTAGACAATATGAGCCAAAACTCTCCTCCAACACATTATCCATCCGCTTCTCTAAACCATAATTTCGCTACAGTAAAAATTCATATGTAGATGTTCACTGTTCACAAAGGGTTAGTTTTGTTCATTATTTCTCTCTCTCTCTCTCTCTTTTCTCACTCAACTCTCTCTCCTTGCACCTCTAAGTCTGATTTCTATAGATGGGTGACAATTTCTACCCGTCCTCCAGCACCATTGGAGGGTACCCACTACTCAAAGCAGAGTAAAAGCAAAGCACAAATATAAAGAGAAGAGAAAATAGAGAGAGAGAGAGAGAGAGAGAGGACAAGAGAGTTTCTTCCTAGGGAGATGGTGAGACAGCAATTGTTTTAAATATAAGTTGCAACCAAATGCAAGCTCTGCAACAAGATTCTTTGGGTGTCTGAAATGGAGGAGATGGACGAAGATGTCTGCCTGCAACCAGATGCAAGCTCACCCTTTTTTATCTTCTCACCCAAAAAAAAAAGCCAAACCAGTTTCTTGATCTTCTCACCTTTTTTGAAAACCCAAGTTTCTGCAAGGAGCTAGAGATGAACCCAAGTTTCTTGATCTTCTCATCCTTTTTTTTTTTCTGCTCGNTAAAGGGAGAGAGAGAGAGAGAGGACAAGAGAGTTTCTTCCTAGGGAGATGGTGAGACAGCAATTGTTTTAAATACAAGTTGCAACCAAATGCAAGCTCTGTAACAAGATTCTTTGGGTGTCTGAAATGGAGGAGATGGACGAAGATGTCTGCCTGCAACCAGATGCAAGCTCACCCTTTTTTATCTTCTCACCCAAAAAAAAAAAAAGCCAAACCAGTTTCTTGATCTTCTCACCTTTTTTGAAAACCCAAGTTTCTGCAAGGAGCTAGAGATGAACCCAAGTTTCTTGATCTTCTCATCTTTTTTTTTTTTTTTTCTGCTCGTTCAAAAGAAAAGAATTTACTGTTTGGGCTATCGATTTGGGGCTATTGAGTTTGGGTTCATGGTCTTTGTTGGATTAGAGAAGATTTACAGTTTGGGTTACAGAGCTAGAGATGAACCCAAGTTTCTTGATCTTCGCATCTCATTTTTTTCTGCTCGTTGAAAAGAAAAGATTTTACTGTTTGGGCTATCGATTTGGGGCTATTGAGTTTGGGTTCATGGTCTTTGTTGGATTAGAGAAGATTTTACAGTTTGGGTTACAGAGCGAGAGAGCAAGACAGAACAAGAAAATAATTTTAAAAAAATACTGAAACATAATATTTAAAAGAAATAGAGAGTAGAATATAAAATCTGTTGGAGTTTATATTTAAAAAGTAGTAAGTAAAATATAAAATGTTGCTTTTTGATTAGTTAAAATACACAACATTGCTAAAGATGCTCTTAGAGAATTTAGTTGTAACTTATCCTACACTAGTTTTTCAGAAAGTTCAAGTAAAAGTTTTTTTGATAAGTAATCAACATATATTATTAAAAGCGTAAGGCGCCCCTAAGTACACAGAAAGTATACAAAAAGAAAACACCTAACTAAAATGCGCAAAAAAATAAGAAAATCACTATAACTAATCGTCAAAGAAGACACATAAGTAGCTATTCACAGATACAAAATTTTGAAGAATAAAGACACAATATCCTCCAAAGTTCTCTCCCGATCCTCAAAACTTATGTCATTCATTTTCCTCCATAAACACCATAAAAGGCATGTGGGCACCATTTTCACATAGCAGCACTCCGCAAACTACCAAAGGTCCACCAACAAGCAAACAGATCAACTACACGTCTGGGCATAACCCTAGACAGTCCAAATGACTGAAAAGGCAATCCAAATGGTATAAGCCACATCACAATAAACAAAAAGATGATCAACGGACTCCACATTCCTCTTACACGTGCAACATCTATCCACCACAATAACGTGCCGCTTCCTAAGTTATTCGTAGTAAGAATCTTACCTAGAGCCACCGACCACGTGAAAAAGGCCGCCCTCAAAGAAGCCTTAGTCTGCCACACTCTTCCGAGGGAAGCGGCATCCTTCACTACAAACCAAGGAGCAATAGAAGGATTTAACCTTAAACAACCCTCTCTTGGAGGAGACCCACAACAGCTTATCTTCACTTTCTCGTCTCACTCTAGCTTAGTACAACACCTAGAAGAATGATGCAAAGGCATCCACCCCCCAATCATGAGCAGCTCTAGCAAAGCTTACATTCCACTAATTAAAACCACCATAAAATTCTAAATTTGCTGCAACAAAGGCATCCTTTGCACAAGCAATACCAAATAAATCTGAAAAAATCTCTTTTAGGGCCACATCCCCACACCACTGATCATGCCAAAATCTAATCTTGGAGTCATCTCCCACCTCAAATCTGGTATGACACAAAAATTTCCTCCGACCTTTTCCTTCCTAATATTCTTCCATAACCCCACCCCTAAACACTCCAAAAGGCTCAAGATAACACCACCCGCCCCAAGCACCGCCAAATTTAGGGTCCACCGCCATATAAAAGTGTAAAACCATGGACACATATAAACATTGAAAATGAAGCAGATGCATCTAACCAAGCATGTATAATCTGTGAAAGAATCTAGACAAAGAAGAAAGATTTTGTTGAACATTTGACATCATTAATATAGATTCCTTTAGGTATAAAAAAATAAATAATTGATTTTAAAACAATTTTGAATCCTCCTAGGAAGATTATTGCATTAGATATTTGCGTCAACAACTAGAAATTCAGAAAGTGAGTTTGATTCAACAGTACAGGTTTATAGCTAGAAACTAATTTAACTAAGATAACAGGCACATGTTGGCGCAGACAACGAGAAGCCCACAAAGCCAAAAGTTCAAAGACCAAAAGAGTTTAGATATATGATCTTTGGGGAGTTTTTGGAGCATAGTTGTGTCATGGAGTCCTACTTTATGTATTATTTAGTTAAATGCTGCTTTATGCTTTCCCAAGATTTAGGAGTCAAGGGTATTTTTGGTTTTCAAGAGTTGCAGGGCAAGTGCAGTAGTTGTGCCCTCAGATTTGATGTTGATAAGGAAGTTTATAAGTCCTTATGTGTCATTCTTAGTAAGCTCCCTACTAGTTTTGTAACACCCCCGCCCACCATTTTGGTTTTTTTTCACATGAATATTGTCTTGTAGTTAGACATGCTCCGTGTTCTATATTATGACCTTTGCGCCTCGGCTTCAGTAGTTAACAAACCTAGCCTTTGCGGGCAAAGGGTGTTACAAGTTTCCTATCACACCTTCATTTCTTTCCTTCTTTAGTTTAGGAGTTCTACACCTATTTGGAAAAGGGGTTCCAACAGCAAATATAGAAACCTTCTAATCTGTCTATTACTCGTAGTTGAATGCAAAATTCCTAGCAACAGTCTTCTTTTCTTAGATTTTTAAGTCTCAAATGAAGACCTGATATGCAGCCTCCAGGAAACCAAATCAGGAATTTGTGGGATTAAACCTACAAAACACTTCACAATTGCTCCCGAATTCCTAACCCGACTTGGCCAAAACATTCCTAAACCTCTTTCACATCAAGCCAAACTCAAATAATCCTATATAGTGCTGGATCCAAAGATCCTGAATCAGAGAAGGAATTGAGCAATCTGTCCTGCATCAGGCACTTAAAGAGAGACAAAAGATATCAAATTGTCTCCACCGATTGGATCAGCAATGTAATAGGTTTCCTCAAAAATTAAGGTAGTAGGTGGGAAGAGGAAAGGATTTAAAAAGCTAAAGAGCTATTAAATTGGCATTTTAAGGACAGAATGAGGAACAATAAACTATAAACTACTACAAATATTCTAGGTACTAATGCCAACTATAAATTTCATGCTTTTTTTTTAAAGGAATACAAGAGAGACCCCTACTTAGGGGGAGTGAACTATAAATTTCATGTAACCAAAAATAATTGAGCCTATTTTGTTAAGCAACCTGGTTTCACAACTTGTAATCCGGAGCCTCATTGTTTAAATTATAATACCATTCTACCTTTAAAAGAGCTTACTCAAAGCTATGTATCGAAATTAATTTAGGTACAGTTCAATTTTTTTTACAATAACATGCTATGAATGAAATGCATGCTTCGAATCATCAGTTTATGGCCTAAAGATGTTCTAATTATTTACAAAGATGTTTCAGAATATTGATTTTTTTTTTTTTTTTGATAAGTAAGAGAAATTTTATTAAAAGTGCAGCTCTGATACACAGGAAGTATACAAAAGGACTACCTAAATAGAGAAAGAAAAAAGTACAAGAAACTCCATTCTTGATGTTGATGTTGATTATCAAGTGGGTTCGACAATTTCCATTCTAATCTCATACTTCACCCTCTCTCATATATCTTCTATATTTTGAAGTGAACTATCCATTCCATAATGTGTCATCATGAAACCCCTTTAGTCCTTTTTTAAGTAATATAGCCAAAGCCATGTTACATATAGAACAAAACCTAAAAGGGTCACACAAGAGTACCACAAACATCAGTTTTATGTGTATATTCAAGATTGGGTTAGCCTTTAACAATAGAGAAATTACAGAACTATCTAAAAGGCCAACTAACATATAAACGGGAATAAGCGCTACTCACCAAACACATAAACAGAATTCTTTGTAATGACTTGTATGTAACATAAAGATAGAACAGACCCACAAATACTAACCTCTAGATCTGAAAACTCAAACCAAGGGCAGCAATCTAATATTTCACAAACAAAAACAACTGTGTCACGCAAAAGAAACCCTGCATCCGCTTCTAACATATCCGAAACCTTCATAAATTGTAAGACGGAATTATTCCATGTCTTCGTACAAATAGAAGACTCCTTCCACACAGTCTTGGCCGGGTTCTTTTGATTCACCACAGCCATCCTGTATCTAACCCAAAAGTTTTTATCCGGATCACTACCAACTGACTGATCACTCTCCAAATATATACAAATGGTTTCAAAGGACTCGTACACACCTGTGTCGTGAAAAATAAAATGTTAAAAAAAATAAATAAGAACAATTGTCAATCAAATAAAAAATGCAATGACTGCAACTACCTTTCTAGTTAAAAAAGGGAAAGAAACGGATACCTACCAATCCGAAGCTCGCATCCACCAGCTTGAAAAAATTTGCTAAAGATTTTACGAGTCTCCATTATTTCCTTAAAGGACAGGAAGTTCTCCACCTTCCATGTAAATGAACATCTCTTCCCAACTTTGTCTAGCTGTGAGCCAGCATTATTAGACTCAGTTTCCTGGTCAGAATAGTCCTGCATTATTGATGTCTCTTTTAATATAAGAACCTCTGCAGAGAATACAACTGTGTCCTGAACAAGAAACCCAGAATCTTGATCAAATAAACTAGTGAGCGTCACAAATTCACGCCAACCCCAGTCCTTTGCAGCTTTGGAGTAGCGGTTCTGAGATTCCTTCGTGACAGACTTCTCTTCCATCCTCTGGTTCACAACAGACAACCGGTGACTGACAAAACAGCTCCAATCACTGGAAGTATTTCGTGAATCCGTAACTTCAAGAAATACGGAAAGATGGCATGGCGGCTGAGACTGCCCTGATACCACCAAGTATATGGGAAATTTTCATCAGTTCTCTTCTAAGCACAACTTAAGCAATTGTCAGTTCAGCTCAAATAATCTGAAGTGCAAGGACCAGAAAATACATTATAAGCCACAATGTGTTGTGGCTAAAAACTGCCCTCCTACGACCAAGCACAGTAGAGCAAATAAAATAAAACAACTTAAGTTCACTTCCATACACAGAGGCTGAAGCAACCAAGTTCAAAAATTCAGGTTTACAGTACAAATGGATTTGCAAAACTGCGTGGTGGCTTACACTGCAAAGAGCTTCAGGCATTAGGGCTATTGCCATGAGACCACCATGCTAAGTAACCATCAGCATTAGCTCGACTAAGCTCAAGCGAAATGATTGTAGTAAAGATACTAGTGGTCCTGATTACCGCAATTATCCATAGAAGAGGGACATGTCACACTGTTTTATAGAGTTACCCATAAAGACTACAATTGAATTCACTGAAAACAAAGGCTTAGGAATAGTTATAACAAAATAAAGTATCAACATGTAAACCAATTAAGTATCAAATAATAGACAACACGGGATTCTCCACAGCAATAACCTTAGCATACCTCGTGGATAAACAATGAGACGGCAATCCCTATTCCCAATCTGAAACCTCCTGCTCTTGATGCAAAGCCCCGTAATCTTCCTCTTCTTCAGAAGATCCTTTAACCTCGTGAAATTCTCGATCTTCCAAGTAAACTTCCCCAAATGCCCATCCAACTTCCTTGCCCCACTCCCACTCCTCCCTCCAACCAACCCCCCACTCTTGGAAAAGCTACTAAACTCCTTGATCACATGAAAGGACGTGCTAAACACCGCGGTATCGTCAACCAGAAACCCCGAATCCGGCCCGATAAAATCCAACATCTTCATATAATCATTCCAACCCAAACTAGTATTGTCCCCGCTCTTATTATCCGCCGCAAACCTCCCATAGGAGTCCCTATGCATGTGATTCGAGCCCGGCTTTTGATTCAACACCGACATTCGAAACAAACACCAACAACTCCTATCGGACAACACAGCCGTCTTCTCCGTGTCCTTACTCTCTAAACACATGGACAAATACTCCACCCCATTCACCGAGCTCTGGTACACGCTAATCCTAAGATTGCACTCTCCGGCCGGGAACACCGGGCTCATTATCTTCTGCGTCTTAATCATTTCCTTAAACAAACTGAAATTATGCACTTTCCAGGTGAACTTACCGCTCAGGACGTCCGACACCGGGCCGGTGACCACCGAGGATGAAATCGTGGACGACGCCGACGAGGACTGAACCTCATTGTTGTCGCGGGTGAAACTAATGGACTCGTTGAGGATCAGAATATCGGCGGTGATCAACACGGCGTCGTTGCCTGAGATAAAACCCAATTTGGAATCGAAGACGGTGGAGGAGGGAGTAAAATCGCACCAGCCGTGGGATTTCTTCTTGCTGGAGAAGCGGTGCCAGGAGTCTCGGTGGATGGTCTTGGAATCGTCGAGAAGGTTGACGATGGCGAGGCGGTAGCTGGCGAAGCAGTCCCATTTGGACGACGATGTGCCGCGAGGGTCCATGATTTGGAGGTAGACGGAGATGTAGCCGGGCAGAGCCTGCGAGTCGCCTTTGGGGTACACGAGGAGGCGACAATCGTAGCCGCCCACCTCGAAGTACTTGCTCCAGAGAGCCCTAGCCTTGACTCTCGGAAAATTCTGGACCGTCCATTTGCACACGGCAGAGAACTCACCGCGCCGCTCTACCGTCACGCTCTCCTGGGCCCCGCCCCCACCGTCCCTGGACCCCGCCGCCGGGTCCTCCGCCGCCGCCGCCGTCGATACCGATGAAGCCTTGTCCGACGATGGCGAGGCGGACGGCTGCGATTGGTCGGATGGGGCGGGTGCAGAGGATGAAGATGAGACTGCCTCAGCTGAACTCTGCTTCATTTCGTCCTTGTGTGGTTTTCTCTCTCTAGCTCCGGGCTGTTCCTTTGATCAATTTTTATCTAGGGAGAGAAAGGGTGATATGTGATGAGAGGGTAAGAAGATGGAACCTTGGACATGAAGGGCATTTGCACCCCTCAAAAAAAAAACGAAAAAACAAAAAGGAAGGCGCAGCTTTACGTATCTTCCGCAAACTTTTACATAAATTACATTTCATCCTTCAAATTATCACATCATTCTCAAAAATACCATCAAGCTTTATACTATTAGCTAATTTTTATTATTATTATTTTAACTATTTACTTTTAGAGTATCTTCCAAAGATGCTCTAAAACTCCGTTAATTAATTCACCTCCAGCAAATTATCTTCCAACTTATGTAAAACACATTTTTTGCTACAATAATTGCCAACCTTTGAGCAATCACTATAGCAAAATGCTTAAATAGTTTATTCATTCAAACCAATCATTTTAGTTATTTTATTGTTTCTCTTCTTTCTCTGTAATACTTCAAGCACTAATTACGATTAAGAGTGCCTTAATAAAACAAAATACAATGTTATGGTTAGATCCAAGTAAAATAATGGAGAATTTTAGACTTTTAAATATTTTTTATGTTGACCAAACGTTTGAAGTTGGACAGCAAACGAAAGAGACAAACAATCGAAGTTGGACTCCGAACAATCAATAGGAAAAGCCAAACATTCAAAATGAAAGGCTAAACGTTCGAGAGGAAAGGCCAAACGATCGAAAGGAAAGGTCGGACGATCAATGTAACCCAAGCCATAAACATTCAAAGTTGGATCCTGAACATTCGATGCCAATCTGAGTACATTTAATTTTTGTCACCTCGACCCTTATGTGTGCACGGGTTGCTTTAAATATTCCCTTTACACCCTTAGCCTCCATTTTTGCTATCATTCAGTTGAGAGAACATTGGTGAGAAAGGGTATGTGTGGGTTTTGGATAGAGAATGAGCTCTCTTTAATGAAAGGTAATCTTTCAAGCATAACATTAACATTGTTTCTATTACTGCGGTTAGCATGTTGTACGTTTGTTTAATTACTGTTTAGCTGTATTGTTGTGGGTTTAGGCTACTGTTTAGCCTCGTAGTTGTAGATCAAGCATCTAGGGTTAATATGCTAGTATGGAAAATGAATATAGTATGGGTAATTTACATTTATGAGTAAGCTTATGATATCTTGTAATCTTACATAATTAGTTACAATGTGAGACCTTAAAATGTAGACTCATGCATTATATTAAGGATTTGTAGTGGACTCAATGATCAGTTGAATATTTTAATCACAATGGATGTACCTAGATGTGTATGAACGTGTTCAATTAAGGTCTGGTTAGGACTCTATTAAAATTAAAATTAATCTAAAAATTTGAGTTCTAGCAGTGTCTCATCGGGGTTTCGGCGGTGTCTGTCGACATTTCGAAGGGGTCCCAGTGGGATCTTAGTGGTGTCCAACGATGTCATGATGGGGTCTCGATGGGTCCTGGTAAGGTCCCAATGGTGTTAGGTTGGGTCTTGAAGGGGTCCCACCAATTTTCCTTCGGGATCTTGTTGGTGTCCTAGCTCGGTCTTAACGATGTCTAGTGGTGTCCCGTGCGAGGTATGGCAAGGTCCTAACCAGACTCCGACGGTGGTCCAGCAAGAGCTTGACGGTGTTTTGGCAGTAGTCTAACGATTTGAGAATGAGAAGTTTAAACTCAAAAAATGATTTACAGTTTTAAAAAAGGGAAATCATTTTACAGAATTTAAGGAAGCTTTTTTGGTCAAGTCGAAAATGTTTTCCGTTGACTTTTATTTTTCGTCGCACACCAAAAAATACGAAAACAAATTTTCAAAAATCATTTTATGCGGAAACAAACGAATGATAAATATAATTGTTTTGTGATTGACGTGATAAATACCACACATAACGGTCATGTTAATTTGTAAAGAGATTATAATAAAAATTCTAATATTTCTACCAGCACTCTATTTAGGGTGCGTTTGGGATTACAAAAAAGTGCGATTTTAAACCAAATTGCAAAAAAATTATCATTTGGAAATTACGTTTTTAAAAAATTGTGATTTAAAAACACATAAAAATATGCGTTTTCAAATCATAAGTAAATGTTTTTTTTTTAAAAAAAACGCAGAATTTTAAAGGCTAAACTACGTTTTTAAAAATTACGTTTTCAAATTACACATTTTAAAATCATATTTTTTGAAAATCACAAACCTAAACGAATCCTTAATAATAATGTTGGGAAATAAAATATTGAGAGCAATTTATTGGACAGAGTTTTTCTCAGAACTAGGTTGGAGAAACTTCCTCTAATATAGTCTATAAAAATATCATGTGTCCGTTTACATGTGAGATGTATATACATTTTTTTAGTAAATTTTCTTCTAATTTTGTCATTACTATTAAAAATACATGTACATCTCACATATAAATAGACACATAAAATTTTTATAAACCAGATTAAAGAAAGTTCAACTTATCTAATTTGAAGAAAAACTATATTCATACTTTTTTAGGTTGCTGATGACTTACGTGATATATATTCGTAGGACAAAAAAAAATAGTCGTACCTAGGACGTCTTTGTCCCGAGAAAAGAGAAAAGAGTAAAATTAATCATATTTAGTTTGCAGTTTTCTATGAAGTGTTTGATTTTGCTTTTTGTAATTTCAAACGGATATTAATTGGTTTACTAAATAGTAATTCGAAAAAGTACATGCATCCCTTTCAAACTATCATTCTAGTATTTATATTTTTCTCAAATTATTAAAATTTATCAATGTCCCTTTAAGTTCAGTAAAAAGTATAAAAATGACCTTAAATATTTGTTAATAAGACAAAAATATTCTTATAAATTAAAAAAACAAAAACAAAAAATAAAACGTGATTCAGCTATCCCTATTTAGACTATGAGGTTTTTTCATTTTTTTTTTTTAGAATTTTTTTAATTTTTATAAAGAGTAGTTTGAGGGTTGATATTAATAATAAAATGATAGTTTGACAAGAATTTGTATACTTTTTTCAAAATAATTTATTGAAAGTTGGATTCGATTTTATTAGACTTTAATTAATGAAAATGTTATACACCACACTTTATTCCACTTTTATTTTATTTTGTTGATATGATATGGTCAATCGACCCTTAAATCATTTTGCTTATGTAGCATTATTTCAAAAAAAAAATTTGATGGCTGATTGACAATATAACATCAATAAAAATAGATTAAAATGAAATAAAAATGTGATGTATGACGACTATCCCACATTGTTGACATGATAGTTCCAACAAATTGTTTTTTTTTTTTTTTGAAACAATAATTGATCTAAGGATTTGTTGGGACTGATTCGTTAATATTGTGAGATAATAATAAGGGAAAAATGTGGTTTCTAACGGTACTCCTACTCTTAATTAATTAAGCCAGATTCCCACAATTCTAAGTCAAGCCCCAACAAACCAACTATCTTTTCACAATAACCCCTGTTACTGTGGCATATTTGCAGATACTCACAGAAAGCAAGGACCAAAGAGAAACAAAGGTAGAGAAAAAACAGTACCCCATATTTGAACCCACGTGTCAGCTTTCCGAGTCGAAAGATCGCTCAAACCTCTGTAAGCCCCAGTGTGACTCGCAATTTCTCCTTCCACGGCCCAACTCGGAGGACTGACTCGGCCCCGAAATCTCACCACCTATTTTCCCGTCCGGCCGAGTCCGACTCGGTGAATCGCTGTAAGATTGTCCAAATTCTCACTCTCTTATCGTAATTTTCGAGCTCACCGTGTAGAATTCTTGTACTAGATCGATGATCTGTACGACTTAGGGATTCGTTTTCCTGCTTGTTTGGTTGCTGAGAAAAAAAATGGGAAAGGCAGGGATTATGGAATTCCGAGTTTTAGATTTTTCGTAGTTTGTAGGAGAGGAAGGTTTGCAGGTTTGGACTCTCATTGATTTTCCCAGCAACCAAACAGATGGTCATGTATGCTCATTCAGTAATAGTGTGCTTCCTCTTTTCTGAAACTTTTGGGAGAAGTATATATATTGCGTGCGTGCGTATGTGTACTCATTGGGTCTGAGTCATGTGCGTGTTTGTGTAATTTAATGTCAGTTCTTATATTTAAGTCGTATCCATTGAATATTTCATAATTTTGCAGAGCTTTGAAGTGATGGGGCCAGGAGGGTGAGTTCTTCAGCACCAACAACATGATATAGTTTGATTTGAAGGTACACTTACTAGTGACATTGTATATCGTTTCGCTTCTTCTTGTACTAGCTTGACGAAGTTGTAGAATTACTTGGCTTTGAATTATTAATTGCATACTTTTATATCTCTTCCTTTTTGAGTCTTTGCCTTGGAAGCTTGAATTTTTGCCCATGGTGTTTATGTTGGTTTTTTTAGTAAATCCAACGTCCATCCCTAGAGATTTAAGCAATATCCTTCTATATAGCCAATGAAAAGCATGAAATCTTTGTGGGTATCTGTTGGCATCATTAATGGTTTTTTTTTTTCATGGATGGCAATTTGGTGTCAGTTTTTGGAAAGCTTTCCTATTGAATGAAGTTTGGTCCTCCGATTTTAACTTAATTCTTTTTGAAGAATCTTTTTGGTTAAGTACTTTTCATACATGATTGAGATGATTGGGAAACAACAAATATTCCTCAAAAGTTCCTGAGGTTACTGCAAATCCTTTTCTTCCGACAACCTCTAAGGATTTTCCCACATGCATTGATTGTCTGCCAATATAGGGTTTGAAGTTCAAATAACCTTTTGAATATCCTGTCTTGCTGATGGTGATATAGGAGTAGCTAATAATTGGATCTTGTATGAAGATACTTGTTTGAAAGAGTACTTATCATAGTTAACTTGTCAATTGACCCGAATATTAGAGCATTCAATGTTTTGTCACTCTTATCTTCCAAACATTGCTTATATTTACTGGAATTTGGTTCTCTGATAACTGTGAAAATGGCTGGGAAGCATTGTGTTCATAATTTCGTGTGGTTCACCGTGAAACTTGATCTTTAAAGTTGTTTATGTCATATGGAACTTGTTTTCAAAATGATGTTCCTTGAATTATGTTAATTATAAAGAAATTCCCCTCTGTTATTATGCTGCAATTTGACTGTTCTATTCAATTTGCATTTCAGTATGGAAGAAGTTTGTCTCAATAGCGAGCCAGTATTTGATGAAGGTGATGATTATGATGTTGACGGAGACTGCACTCTGGTGGAACATGATGATGAAACTGGGGAAACACAATCAAAGAAGGGATCTACACCTCCAACTGTGGGTTTGGAGTTTGATTCTTTTGATGAAGCTTATGATTGTTACAATCTTTATGCTAAAGGACAGGGTTTTGGCATTAGAGTGAGCAATTCATGGTTTAGATCTAAGAAAAAAGAGCGGTATAGAGCAAAACTTAGCTGCAGTAGTGCTGGTTTCAAGAAAAAGAGCGAAGCCAACAACCCAAGACCGGAAACAAGAACTGGTTGTCCTGCAATGATAGTCATCAGGCTGGTGGACTCCAAAAGGTGGAGAATAGTTGAAGTTGAGCTTGAACACAACCATCAGGTGAGTCCACAAATCAAACGGTTTTATAAGTCGCATAAAAAGATGATTCTTGCTGCCAAAAAAGCACAACCACCACCAGAGCCTGTTGCAGAAGTACATACCATTAAGCTGTATCAAACAGCCGTTGCAAAAGCTGGCCTTAATGGATACTCAAATTTCAATGAAAGAGAAGGTATCAATCCTATTGATAACTCAAAACATTTGGAACTTAAAGAAGGAGATGCTCATGCAGTTTATAACTACTTTTGTCGCATGAAGCTGACAAATCCTAACTTCTTTTACTTGTTTGATCTTGATGATGATGGGCGCCTGAGGAATGTGTTTTGGGCTGATGCCAGGTCTAGGGCTGCATATGGTTACTTTTGTGACACAGTTGCAATAGACACAACATGCTTGGCAAACAAATATGAGATCCCTCTGATTTCTTTTGTTGGTGTGAACCACCATGGGCAGTCTGTGTTGTTGGGCTGCGGCTTCCTTGGACACGAGTCGGTAGAGTATTTCGTTTGGATTTTAAGGGCATGGCTTAAATGCATGCTTGGACGCCCTCCACTAGTGATTGTTACCGATCAGTGTAAACCCTTGCAAAGTGCTGTCTCTGAGGTTTTTCCAAATGCTCGTCATTGTTATTGCATGTGGTATATCATGCAGAGAGTTCCAGAGAAATTGGGAGGATTGAAGGGATATGAAACAATCAAAAGACAACTGAACAAAGCAGTATATGATTCATTGAAGATAGCCGAGTTTGAAACTGCTTGGGCCGAGATGATCAAGTGGCATAGACTAGGGGACAACAGATGGCTTCAAACATTGTATGAAGACAGGCAGTTGTGGGTTCCAGTTTACTTGAAAGACATATTTTTCGCAGGAATGATCCCTATCCGAGAAAACGAGGGCTTGGCTGCTTTTTTTGATGGTTATGTACATAAACATACATCTTTTAAAGAATTTGTTGATAAGTATGATCTGGCTCTACATAGAAAGCAACTCAAAGAAGCCATGGCGGATTTGGTATCGAGAAAACCAAGCTCCGAATCGAAAACAAGATGTAATTTTGAGGTGCAGCTCTCTAAGATATACACAAAAGAAATTTTCCAGAGGTTCCAATCCGAGGTTGAAGGGATGTACTCCTGCTTCAACACAAGGCAGGTGAGTGTCAATGGGCCTATAATGACGTACATAGTGAAAGAGCGAGTTGAAGTGGAAGGAAATGAGAAGGAAGTTCGAAATTATGAGGTTTTGTACGAGACAACACAAGTGGATATCCGATGCATTTGCAGCTTGTTCAACTACAAGGGCTATCTATGCAGGCATGCACTGAATGTTCTTAATTACAATGGGGTGGAAGAAATTCCACCTCGCTACATTCTGCCGCGGTGGAGTAAAGACTTCAAGTGCAGGTATGTTCTTGACGATAACTCCACTAATATTGATGTGTACAACCCACTGTACTGCTATAATTATCTGCACAAACATGCTCTTCCAATTGTGGAAGAAGGGGCACAATCCCAACAACATTATAAGATTGCTTTGCAAGAATTGGAGGAGTTGTTAAACAAGTTTAATGTCGTAGAGAACGACTTTGTATGACAGAGAAATACCAAAATCTTAATTATAGTGATAGTGCTTTTTAACTCTCTCTCTTTCCTTCTCTCACACACAAACTGTTAAGAACAGTTTGAAAATGCTTTGGGCTGTGGTTTCTTTTTCTCGAATCTCTGAAGGGCCTCTTATTAGTTCAATATTTCCTTTCAAATACTTTAATGGATTAGGATTTTCTCCATTTTATGGTTTAAATTTTGTTTTGTTACATCATCTAACGTACGTATACATGATGCCACTAGACTTAGCGTGCTTTGTATTGTGTTGAAGTGGGTGAAAACCAACCATTTGATCTGGTCGAGAGGAGAATATTTTTAATGTTTCTAACGAAAAAAGTATAAATAATTTTTGATCGAACATCTAGGCAGAAAGAATCTACAGCAGATTTCTCTGAATTTCACCAAGTTGATACTACAGTCTTGGGTACCATAACTCATCAAATGATTAAAGTAAAAATGACTTCTGATCGAACCATTAGCGGTTTTCTTGATTCACAATAGAAGAGAAAAAAAATGAAAATATTGAAAGAGAAGCCACATTTATGCACCAAAAAACTATGATCAAGCCATGGCTTGAAAAGACATACAGCGTTAATCATTTCCAAGTCTCTACTACTATGAGTAACGCAAAAAGGACACTCATACTGACGGTTGAATGTTTAAATCGTACAAATAATTAGAAAAAAAAAAAT
This sequence comes from Betula pendula, assembly GCA_900184695.1. Taxonomy (NCBI): domain Eukaryota; kingdom Viridiplantae; phylum Streptophyta; class Magnoliopsida; order Fagales; family Betulaceae; genus Betula; species Betula pendula. The sequence continues at coordinate 212,005 of FXXK01000546.1, read as the reverse complement.
TCGCACAAATAGGAATCTGAGATAACTTACGGCAGTGAAATAAAAGAACCCAATATACCCACACCAAAAAGAACAGCAAGTAAAAAGTAAAATACAAGAAAGCACATCCAAATCTCGCTTGAGATCAACCTCACTTCAGGCAGGATGGCAGTGTAAGACCATGGCAAACGAAAGCCAGCACAATGTAAACAATCACAAGCAGCAAGAGTATCAATGCAGCCCTGCAAGATTCAAAGCATTTCATCAATAGCCAAGGGTTTTATCCATCTCAGCAGCTACACAATGCTAACTTGCATGAAACATGACTTCTCCAAACCGTACGGGTAAAATTAATAATTTGACTCTATAATAGCCCAAATTTCCAAAGCATTAGATTCTGGAAACTAGGAGGAAGTAATTAGAGAGAATGATTTGATACCATTAAATTAACTTGAGATGAGCACAAATGCTGACAATGTGTTGGTTACTGTTATGAAATAATTATCCATATAAGGGTTGTGGAGAAAACTAGCAAAACCATTCTAGGAATATTTAGTATAATAGTTAATCCTCAAGACCCTTTGAAAGATTCATTATGTAGAGGGTTCCACACCAATATACCAACCAACACCCAATGCTTATAGATGAATAAACAAGCTATGCTTTAATCCATGTTCCCTTCAAAGCAATTTTGAATACAAAGAGCCAAAGAGGATTTAGTTCAAGAACATACGTGAGCTTGACGTTTCTCCACCAAACGTTGCTTCTGAAACGGCGAGCTTGCTTTCTGAAGCGGAAGGTATTTCCTTGCATATTAGCAGTTTTGTCCACCAGCAATTCCAGGCGATCACCTCTATCTAAAACTTTGTCAATATTCTCTATCATGACGTTCCGCACCTAGTCAAACATAATTTCACCAAATTGGTGACTTAATAGTCTTCTAAGAAGGAAACAATTCAAGACCTCACCAACTTGTTAGAGATTATACAAATCATCACTACCTTTTGGTCTTCTATAATGAATCATTACATTTGACAAGCAGGTTATGCTTGAAGGAAAATTAGATGTAACATGCAACAACTCATAAATGTTTTTGGATAAATAAGAGTCCGTTAGGCCATCAAAATTTTGTTTTTAAATAAAATCGCAAAAAATATACCGTTAGGAAAAGCATTTGAAACGCGAACAAATCTACATTTTCAAATCACAAATAAAATGGTGCATTTTTTAACACGGATGATTTTAAAGGTTGAACTTGGTTTTTAAAGGCTGAACCACCATTTTATCTTACGTTCACTGCATTTTTAAAAATTATGTTTTCATTTACTGTGTTTTGAAATTGCTATTTTTTTTCAAACAACGTGTTTTGAAACCGCTAAACCAAACGGACTTAAGTCATTCCATTACGCATTGAAGTTTAATACACACCAAAACAGCTTCACATACTCAAATAGCCTATTCCTAACCACCTATTCCTCACAGTTAAAATTCAAAACAACTCATAAATGTTGTTACTTCTAAACCAAGAAAAAACCTTATATACACCCAGCAGCGCAAAGCTAATTCATTACATTCGTTGTGAATTCATAGAGGACCAAAAGCATTACATCAGAACAGGAAGCTCAAAGTACTCAGTATTTGTTCAAAGAAAACATACATGGACAGGAAACTGAAAGACGTTAAATACTGAATTCATAGTTTGATGAAGAGCATTGAGAAATTACCTGACTCATTTCACCTTTTAGTCGATTTATCCTATCAGCATTCGGGTCATTCGAGTAGTACTCCATTTGCTGGCTCAAAACCCTTGAGAATTCATCATTCATAGCATAAGCTTGTGCCGAGTGAACTGCACGGCCATAATTCCTCACAAATCTCTGATGAATTTCTTCGAGAAACGCAAACGGAATTCTCCCTGCACAAAACATCGATTGTACAAGTAAGATCTCCACCATAACTTCCTTTCTTTCTTCTCTTTTTCAACTAGGTGATACGCAATCAAATCAAATCATGAATTCTTGTTCCAACATTTCTAATAATGGAAAAATGAAAAATAAAATGAGAAAACCCTAACGCACTGACGAATTGAATAAATTCTCAAATGAATCGAAGATAAAGGACGAAAATTCAGATCAAATCATTATCGAATCTGATTGATGCGGTGGCTGATCTAAGTCGGAAAATGATTGATTGAGAAACGCAAAAGAAACGGAGAGAGGAGAGGGGACTAACTTCCGGCGATCTCTTCGGCCATACAGAGGACGGTGAGGCCGTCGGTGCGCTTGACGTGGAAGATATAGCGGTCCTGTGAGTAGGACACGTGCGTGTCGGTGTTTCCCGGAATCTTCTCCAGAATCTGCCTCGCGATCACGCTCGCGTTCGTCGACGTGGCGCTGAACTCCGCCAGCACCACCGATCCCCGTGCCACCAGCGCGTACAGTATCGCCATCTCTCCGAACCTTTCCTCTTTTACAAATCTAACTTCGATTCCCTCTCTATAAACAATTTCTCTGCCTTCTCTCCTATCAACCGGTGATTCATTCAGCTCAGGCGCTGGAAAGGGTTTTTTCTTTTACTCACTTGTCCCACGCCAGAGACTATAGTTTCTATTTTTTAGAATGCTTATGTACCTAAAATTCGTATTATTTTTTAATTTTAATTTTAATTTTAATTTGTCTCTTTTTTTCTTTTTTTTTTCCTATTCGAATTTGAATTTGTCCAAAATACAAGAAATGTGTTTGTTTAGTTGAAATAGGTGGAGCCTTTTTTTTTCTTTTTCTTTTTTAATTAAGATCATACTCTTTACAGAATTGTTTTTTTTTTTTTTTTTTTAGAGATAGGGTTTTCTTAATTTAGATAGACCAAATTTTTTAATTCAGTTTATTTAAATTGATATTTATCCTTACATCACGCCTATAAAAATCATATGCTTATTAATACCAGCTAAAGCTTAATTTTCAAGCTAATACAATTTTAGCATTATTTTTGTCTCTCAAAGTATATTTCTCAAGATTTAGATCTCCAAGTTAGTAGAAGGCGAAAAGTAATCAAACATAAAGAACTTTGATCAATTCCTAGCCGACCTAAAGGAAACAATGTGTGTTAAATCCATGCAAATTTTGGGTCTCAATTAAATGAGGGATAAAGTTTCCCTTTGAATTGGATTGGAATAAATTTTTTAAATCTCATCAATCAAACCAACATTTGTTTTTAGAGCATATCCAATTAATAACTGTGTTTGAGAAATGTTCTTCAATCCAATTTAGAAAAAAAATTTGTCCATTAAATAAGAGCTAGTTTAAAAGCTCAAGCACAATAATTACAATTCTAATGAAATTAGCATGAGCTGCTAAATATCATTGCTGGTTGAACCACAATGCTTGAATTCAAAAAATGGCAAAGTGAGAATTAAGAACGTATGCTCAAAAGTATTTAGGGATGGCAATTTATATTCGTGTGTTGAGTTTGAGTTATGTTGATACATAAGTATAAGGCTATATAGGTCAATGACTCGATCATAACCCGGCCTATTTAATTAAACGAGTTAGATTTATCAATCTCAACCCACTAAATTCGTGTTGAGATCGTGTTGAATTCGCAGATCGTGTAAAAAATTATTAGCTCTAAATATCGCGTATTAAATTGAGGTCGTGTTGAGACATAAATATAAGATTATATAGATTAATCATAACCCGACATATTTAATTAAATGAATCAGACTCATTAATTAAAACTTTCTAATTTCGTGTTGTATTCGTAAATTGTGTTAAAAGTTACTAGCTGTAAAAGTCTTAATGCATATGTTATTAATATGTATAATGAACTGAAAGGTGTACTTGCTCTTTAGATGGTGTTTCTAATTTGGTTCGTTCTCCGGTTTCAGCTATTAATTGTGGAAAGTAATCATATATTTAGTTGAATAAATAACTAATGCATTCAAAACCAAAATGATGACATTGACATCTGAAGCAGCATCATGAACTAAATGACATTTGGGAGGGATTGATAGAAGATTCAAGATTGTGAACATAAATCTCATTTGTCCTCTAGCCAATGCATGTGACATCAATATATGAGTTGGTGGCTTCCATGTTTTGATTCCATTAGATGAACAATTGACACTTGTTTCATCCAACTCAGTTTGTTAAGCACACAGTCCTTTAAAAATATTTGTAAGAATTACATGCCAATATGTGTCAGCTTAATAAATTAAGTTAGAAAAAATTTCTCTAAACTAATTTAAGGAAAAACTTTATTCAAATATTTTTATTTTTTGCTACATCACATCCATGTGATATTAGGAAATAAAATGAAACCAACATTATCTTAACAAATACTATTATTTTATACAATATTAAAATACATAGGATAGAGTTTTATTACAACCTAGTTTTTAAAATTGTCATATATCTTTTAGCATATGAGAAATACATATTTTTTTAATTGAATTTCTTTTAACTCTGTTAATAGTATTAAAAAAATGAATAATACTATTTAGTAGACTGCTATACGACTATCATTCAACTGAGATAATGCAACAATAAAAATTATATATAACTTATATATATACTAATGTTATATACGTGTATACTATCATATATTATATTATAGCTATATCATACTATATATATATATTTTACAAGTGTTGATCCAATAGTTAATTTTCATTGTTACATCATTAATTATATAAAATATACTACATAATATTATTCTTAAAAAAAAAAATAATGCTGATATCACACTATTATTATACTATGTTGAAGTGACATTGCATTCCCACCATTTTTTTTTTCTTTTGACTTGGCTAATCTAAAGTGTGAATTGATTAGTATAGTAGGATAATGATGGAATAATAATGTAGTATACAGCATTACTCATTAAAAAAAAATATACAATTCATATATTAAGAAACACATGACAATTTTATAGACTAGATTAAAAAAAATTATTTAAACCCAACTGAAGAAAACCTCTATCCAAATAGATAATGTTTGTAAATTTTAATGACAAAGACCAGATCGAATAAGTAATATTCTTTTACTTATTAAAAAAACATATATAATTCACATATTTAAAAATACATGACAATTGTATAGGTTATATTGAATAAAATTCTTTCGACCTAATTTAAAGAAAAGTTCAATCTAAAAAGATAATAATATTTGTCAATTTTAATGACAAGGACCGGATGAAATGGATAATATACTCTTACTTATTATGAATAACATTTTATCTCCTTATGGTAAGCAATTGATATTGGAATTTGGCGGAAAGGAGAATTGAAATGGGTGGAAAGAGAGAAAGAAATGGATTAAAAAGGTAAAAAGGACGGTGGGGGATGTTTCCTTTGTCTGCTTCTTTGTACTTTCTGACGAAATGTAGTGCACGTATTAAAAAAATAATAGAGGAAAAGAAAATGGAATACAATTATACATGCACATTTCTTCTCTCTCACTCTCTCTCTTTTCATTATTTAAACCGTCGTTGTATACTTGATACTTGATAGGATCTTTCTTTGATATGGAGATAATTTATTTTATTGTTTAAATATTATTTTGTTATATTTAACATTTTATATAGTGTTAGATTATTTAAAAATTTTAAATGACATGCTAATATATTTATTATTAAATTTGTAAAACTTAATTCTAAAATAATAAAAAAAAAATTGAAGAACCGAATATAAATGCTCTAACTAAATGCCATGAGTCATGACAACTGTAGATGTAACGAAAAGGTGACTCTTTTAGTAGGTCTGAAGATTGGTGAGCCGGCCCATGTTTGTAGGATGGGCTATATTAGTGCGCTGTTTCTTTCAGGCTTATTGAAAAGGAAAGCTTTGTCCCTTGGGGCCTGGGGCCACAGGTGCACATCCCAGACTCCGAGTGCTTGTAAGAAACCGTCTCCCTGCTATGCATGGCTTATGTAGTTATGTCTAAACATGTAGGGGGGAACTAGGATATGGTTTGGGGGCTTCAGCCCATCCAAACTTCAACATGTTTCCCTTTTTTTAAATATATAATATATAATATATATATATATAACCTTTTCAAAATCAAATTTTTATCTCCCAAAAGTTTTCTTTTTAGTTCTGCCCCATAACCTCAAATTTTAGTTTTGCCCCTGTAAACACATGTTAAGACTGATGATTAAGATTAGAATAATTATCTCAAAATTACTTAAAAAATTGTGCAGCACATTCTTGTTGATGTCAAGTCTCAAATTTGGAAGAAGGGAAAGTTTAAAAACACCCTTGAAAATCTTGATCTTTTCCGGAAGTGGTGTCTTCCTGAGGGTGTTTTAGTTTAACCTTGCTGTTTTTGTTTTGGTTGTAGCTCCCTGTTTCTGCAGAAGGGTTGCTGGTTTGTGTAGTTCTTTTGCTATCTTGCTTTGGTTTATGCACTTTGGCAGGTTTTTGGGCTTGTGTTTGTTGCCCTTGTTTTGTTGGCTCGGTTTGATATAGGATAGTCTACTCATTCATAAAAAAAAAAAAAAAGAAATTTCTTAAAAAATATAGAAAATTCTAATCCTATATACACTTACATAGACTTACATAAATGACTTGAAATTTTGAGACCTTTTTTTTTTTAATTATTATTATTGGCAAGTTACACACTAGGGACAAACAATTTGGCTGCCTATAGCATTTCTCAACCTTCCGGGTGTGTTCTTTGTAACGTGGAGGAGGAAAACCATGATCAATTATTCTTTTTGTGGCCCATTTCCATTTAAGCTTTGCTGTCTAGGGACTAGGGTGGTTTTTATTTATTTTATTTATTTTTTATTTTTGTTTTTACCATGTTGTTCCCATTGTTTGTAAGTTAGAGGCCGAGTGGTTGGCCTCTTGTGTTATTTTTTTTTTTTGGAGAAATTTTAGAAAACTTTTATGGACTTTTAGCTGTTTTGAAATGCTCACTTCAATGTTTAAAAACTCTCATTTTAAGTTACTGATTCACTTATTTCATTCGTTAGGATTTTCAGTTAAATCTTATCAAAATTCTCAAAATACATTTTTTTTTTTTTTGAGTTAATGAAAAAATTTTAAAGATTCAGGCGTAGATATTTTTGTAAATTTTGTTAAATTTTGACCAACGTCTAAATCTTTGTAATTTTTTTTTTCGAAAAAAATTGGGTATTTTAAAAATTTTTGCACCCATCCATTAAGATTTAATGAAAAATCCTGATAGATGGGGGCTAAGTGAAAGAAACTAAAAATTTAATAGCCTAAAAAAAGAGTTTTTTAAACATTGGACGGGCATTTTAAAAAGGCTAGAAGTTTAGGGGGATTTTTCTCCCTTTTTTTTTTTATTTTATATCATAAATTCTTACCCCACCCCCCCCCCCCAAAAAAAAAAAAAAACTCACATGTTATCCATGGCTCGTAAGTCGTAAGTGGAAAGGGTTGATTTGATGCTATGTCTTAGTTCATTAGCGCTCAAATAGATCGGGATCCTTTATAATTTAATTGCTCGAATTATACACAATTCGGGTATTAATCCTATTGAAAGGGACTGCAAAATCTATCTACACTGGAGAGGTGAATCCCCTACAAATGAGCCCTGCCACCCATTTGCATGGGATCCTTCATCCTTGTCCGACCAAAATAGTTGACCCATAAACAAATTGCTCTTGGGCCCAGCACAGATGGGATATGAAGGAAGGAGAATCTCTTGCTGTCAGGGGGACCACACGCATCCCCACTCCTATTTTGGGCCTAAAGCTCACCCATTGAGCAGTCCAATTTGTTTGCATAATTAAAAGAGACAAAAGTGATTAGAAATGGAGGAAAAAGAAAACCTGAAATAATATTGGTTGGTTATAAAAAGAAAGGCATATAATAAAACCTTAGTATATATTCTTGTTCATTATGCTCATATTTCTCTCTTAGAAAGAAAATTTTGGTTGGCACGGAACAATTTGGGAACAATTTCTTTTCCTTATTGACAAACTAAAGACTAATCAAGAAGAGGATTTCAAAATTTTCCTTTTATCTTTTTTAGTTCTAAAACCAAACATTAATGGTTGGTTCTTCATATCAAAATTGTCTTTCATTTCAAGTAAATTCGAGAGAATCTATTTCATAATTTAGATTAAATTTTAAAGATATAATGGTGTATATGTTGTCACATCATTTAAAATTTTAAATGATGTAGCACCATGTTTAAATAACGTGATACTATGTATACCGTTAAATACAGCAAAATAAAATCTTAATCATAAAATAACTTGCAATGAAGAGGGTCTATTCTGATTCATTAGGCAAGGATATGTCTTAAATTTTTATTTTTTCTTTTGACATCTTATATGCCTTTATTTATTTGTGTAAAAGATATATATCTTTATTCATCTTTGTACGTGAAAGATAGAGTTTACCATATATTCGCACTCTATTTTTTTTTTTTAAAAAAAAAAAAACTCATTCGCCCTATGATTGTTCTATTTTGACAATAAATTGTAAGGATCATCTCCTCTATTTCAAAGTCTTATTTTATTTTATTTTTTTGTCTGAGACCTCCATTTCAAAGTTAAAAGTTAATGTAATTGTATTTAATGGTGTAAATAATGTCACATTATTTAAAATTTTTAAATAGCGTAACAATATATTTATTACGTCACATCATCTGCAACGTTAAATAAATCATATTAAATCTTGTCCATAAAATCTCATCATCTATTATCCTTTTTTTATCTGGCCAGATTGTAGTTGTTCGTCTCCGTCTGGGAGAGGAATCGGTATATAAATATAAAAAGGAATAAACCAAAAACAATAAATAATGCAGATGGCCTCGATTCACATGCATGGATTTCAAGGGTGTTTGTTCAACTGTCAGCATCCAAAATTCTTATAAGTCTCGAACGGATCTTTGTGATTGTGAGAATGCATCAGGAAAGATTTGCACGGTAATTCCACAACATGTAAAACCAAAACTATGTCGTCGCATGCTTGAAAAGATTGTGTTCCACAAAAAATTAAATTGAAATTGAATGGATTTATCGATCAAGCATGCATGCATGATCATAATGGTCTCATTATAGAATAGGTGTTCACTTGATTTAACTGTAAAGTTTTTGGTAATCTAAAGGGGATCGGAGTTGAAATTGAATCTTAAACCACATCAAGGACTAAGGAGTTTAAAGGAACGAAGGGAAAAGATTACCTTCATTATGAAGCCTATAGGCCCAATAATAGACCTCAAGGCTCAAGTGAACCAAAAACAAAATCCAACCCTACATATATTTTACAATATTGATGTAGTAGTTATAAATCAATTCTTAAATTAGTTCTTGTTAAAATTAAAAAAATAAAAAAATCAAGAGTTGATTAGGACTGTCACATTAACATTGTAAGATAATTGTAAAATAAAAATATAATTTCTAACATTACTCTTTAAAAAATATAAGTGAGATCACATGCTGTAACGATAGATGTCGGTGTATATTAAAAATGCATGAAAAAAAATCATATATTCTGAGATGTATCAATTTTATAGCCGGACAATTTGAAGAAAAACTTTGTCCTTATAATTTTTAAAAGATAATTTATTCTCATAATCTTTGTTGGGATTAATTGTTGCACTATCAACCCTTGGCATCCATATGTAGGAAACTTCAAGGATTAGTTATTATCCATATTGATAAAAAGCATTGCTGCTAAGCAATTTATTCGTACCTCTCTTGGCGTAAAGTTCTATCTTGAGGATTCTTCCTGACAGTAGAAAACAAATATATAATATATAAACCTTGCTTTTGGTAGTGGTCCATGCTGATTACCATGGCGCATTGGCCCATAAGTGGCGTTTTCAGCTTATCATCATTCATCGATGTCAATGTGGAGCCACTGGATTGCTTTGCGTGTCCTCGTCACAATTATATGTATTTTGTGAATCTCGTCACAATAATATATATTTTTTTTTGTAAAAACCGTCACAATAATATTGACTCTTAAGAAGTTGAGTATAACTCTTAATTATTTCATATCAAACAAATTAATTGTTTTTTTCCTTTAAAATCATATTCTATTTGAAAATTTCATAATGGAGAAAGATAATAAGACAAATTTTCATTCAACCTAATTTATTAAAATGACAAATGTCCTTAGAGTATGCGATTCTCACATGTATTTTTAATAAGATTAATAGAGCATGTAACTGATAATTTTTTACACAATCTGTGAACCCAACACAAAATTAGTGGGTTAAAGTCGAGGAATCTAACATATTTAATTAAATGGATCGGATTAAGTTCGACCTCTTATATAGGTTTATACATATGCCTTAACAAGATCGAACCCGACACGCGTTATTTAGGGTTGACAATTTTTTATATGACTCGCGAATCAGACACGAACTTAATATTAGTAGGTTAGGGTTAGAGGGTTTAATCTGTTTAATTAAATGAGTTGTGTTATGATTGACCTATATAGTTTTATACACATACCTCGACACGACTTGAATCCAATACGTGAACATGAATTGTCACCCTTATATGATTCTGATCACATACATTATTAAAAATATATATGAGAATCAAGTGATCTTATTAAAAGTAAATATCAATTTAATAAATTGAATTTTCGACTCAATTTAGAGATAAACTTGCAATGAAGAGGATCCTATTCTGGTTCATTAGCCGCGATATGTCTTAAATTTTTTTTTTTTTTTGACATCTGATATGTCTTTATTTATCTGTGTGTAAAAGATATATATCCTTATTCATTTTTGTATGCGGAAGATAGAATTTAACATATATTCACTCTCTATTTTAAAAAAAAAAATATATATACTTGTACAATAAATTATAAGTATCATCGGCTCCATTTCAAAGTTAAAAATTAGTATTATTGTAATTAACGGTGTAAATAATATTACATTATTTAAATTTTTTAAATAATATAACAATATATTTACCACATATCACCTACAATATTAAATACACCACATTAAATCTTGTCCATGAAACCTCATCATCTATTATCCTCCTTTATCTGACCAAGACTGTAGTTGTTCGTCTCCCTCTGTGAGAGGAATAGGTATATCAATATAAAAAGGAATAAACCAAAAACAATAAATGCTTGCAGATGGACATGCAAAGCTGCAGGCGGCCTCGATTCACATGCATGGATTTCAAGGGTGTTTGTTTAACCGTCAGCATCCAAAATTCTTTTAAGTCTCTTAACGGATACTTGTGATTGTGAGAATACATCAGAAAAGATTTGCACGGTAATTCCACAACATGTAAAACTATGTCGTCGCATGCATGAAAAGATTGTGTACCACAAAAAATTAAATTGAAATTGAATGGATATATCAATCAAGCATGGTTCAACTCTCGTAATGGTAATTCTTTAGTTTATTAGTGTATGTAAGTTATATTAATTTTTTTTGATATTTTGGTAGAATGAGTATTAAGTTATAGTTCGATCGATTTTAAAGAAACACTTGCAGTTTCTACCGTTTAGACCTTTCTTGAGTAGTGCCTCGCAGGTTGAGAACTACTAAGTCATGTCCAGATAGGATAGCTACAATTGGCTTCTCCCTCCAATCTTTTTTTAATTAGAAAAAAAAAATTTAAAAAAAAAACAAATCAAGCATGCATGCATGATAATGGTCTCATGATAGAATAGGTGTTCAGTTGATTTAACTGTAAAGTTTCTGGTAATCTAAACGGGGGTTGAAATTGAATTTTAAACCACATTAAGGACTAAAGAGTTTAAAGGAAGGAAGGGAAAGGATTACCTCCATTATGAAGCCTATAGGCCCAATAATAGACCTGAAGGCTCAAGTGAAAAAAAAAAAAAAATCAACCCTAAAATTATTCCATAATATTTACTTAGCAATGACAACCAACTTTTAAGATCAATTTTTGCTAAAAAAAAATATATATATATATAAGAATTGGTTAGGACTGCTATGTTTGTATTATAAGATAAAAATATTATTTATAGCATTATTCTTTAAAAAATATAGGTGAAAATTAGATGTTGTAATGATAGATGCCTGTTTATATTAAAAATACATGAAAGAATCACATATTCTAAGATGTATTAATTTCATAGCCGGACAATTTGGAGAAAAATTTTATCTTTATAATTTTTTAAAGAGAATTTATTCTCATAATCTTTGTTGGGATTAATTGTTGCACTATCAACTCTTGGCATGCATATGTACGTAGGAAACTTAATTATTATCCGTATTGATAAAAAGCATTGCTGTTAAGCAATTTATTCGTACTTCTCTTGGCGTAAAGTTCTTGAGGATTCTTCCTGACAGTACAAAACATATTAAAAATAATATATAGAGCCATGATTCTCGTCGGCCGGTGTGAATGAACAGTCATTCACACCGGCCGACGTGGATCTGCTTTCATTGAAAAAAAATAAAATAAAAAAAAATAATAATTCAATTTCCTGCATTAAAGCAGGTTTCACGTCGGCCGGTGTAAATACTGTTCATTCACACCGGCGACGAAATATTTAGTCCTATATATATATATATATAACATTGATTTTGGTAGTGCTCCATGCTGGTCACCATGGCCCATTTGCCAATACCATAAGTGGCGTTTTCAGTCTATCATTATTCATCGATGTCAATGTGGAGCCACTGAAAGCAATCCTCGTCACAATTATATTGACTCTTAAGAAGTTGAGTATAACTCTTAATTATTTCATATCAAACAAGTTAATTGTTTTTGTTGGAAAAAATCATATTTAAATCTTCGGTTTTTATTTGATTTAGATTTAGTTCTTGAGTTTTCAATTTCAAGAATATGATCGTTAGATTTTGCCCAAATTTAAAATAGATAATTCTGTCACTTTACTGTCAAAGTTTAAATTTGTTATACGTCATATATGTCTTGTTTAATACATCCTCTCACTTTAACTCACTTTGCCGCTTCAAAAGTACGCCGTATAGAGATGAAGAAGGATAGACAACATAGAAAATGAAGAAAAAGTCTTACCTTTCAAGTTTTAAGCCAACAAAAAAAAAATTGTTATCATGAAGTTTTATTTATTTATTTATAAATGACTTGTTCCGCTAATATGGTATTGCATTGGAGTACTTACATGAACGTTGATATGTTAAATGATGCATATTTAGCATATGACAATTTGTTAACTTTGAGATAAAGTGATAGAAGAATCTATTTTAAATTTAGAGAAAATCTAAGAACTATATTCTTAAAATTTGAGACTGAAGGATTAAATTCAAATATGGTGAAAACCTAAGGACTAAATATGATTTTTCATTTTTTTTTATATTCTATTTGGAAATTTCACAATGGAGAAAGATAATAAGACAAATTTTCATTTCATATGCGATTTTTATATGCATTTTTAATAAGATTAACAAAGCATGTAATTGACAATTTTTGACACAATCTGCAAACCCAACACAAAATTAATGGGTTAGGATTGAGCGGTCTAACATATTTAATTAAATAGGTCGAATTAAGGTCGACTTCTTATATAGTCTTATACATATGCTTTGACAAGATCGAACCTGACACGCGACATGTAGGGTTGACAATTTTTAACATAACTCGCGAATCAGACACGAACTTAATATTAGTGGGTTAGGGTTGAGGGCTCTGATTTATTCAATTAAATGAGTTGGGTTATGATTGACCAATATAGTCTTATATACATGTTTCGACATGACTCGAATCCGACACGTGAACGTGAATTGTCACCCTTATATGATTCAGATCACATGTATTATTAAAAATATATATGAGAATCACGTAATCTTATTAAAAGCAAATATCAATTTAATAAACTGAATTTTCGACTTAATTTAAAGAAAAACTTTGTTCTAACACAATATGCTTGCAATTTTCCCCAGCACATAGGGACTTTGGAAACTTGGCACAATGGTGAGATAGATACAATCTTAAATCACAATTTTCTTTTGGAATAAATGAGAAGTTTCTTAATGTAAGTTGTACATGCATTTCTTTCACCCGTGCACTCATACTCAAAGCTTGAATATTTCTGGTTGTAAAAGTCATGTAATCATTTTTATAGAAAGCCTAAGAATGTCTTTCCCATCCAATCACCGCCTAAGGACAAAGACATTTGCATGTGATCCTAACCTCATGGCTTCCAATAATTGAACATAAACAACCAAATATTGGACAAAAAAACAAACAAGAAACACCAAAAGTGGTTCACCTTTGTCACAACTCAAAAGCTGGAATCCATCAGTGATGTCTTAGGTGCAGCTAGCTTGCTTTAGCTACTGGGTACGTAATTTCTCCATCCATTCCAAGGGCCCTGAGAATGGAGCAAAGATTATTCTTTGGCTCAAAATTTCGAAACTAGGGTTGAATTTAAATGTTAAAATATTTAATTGAAATGAGAGGTGAATGACAGAGATAATGGTTAAACTCAGAATATGTGTTTTGGTACCATGTTAAATCATCACTTATTTTAAAAGCTTAAACTAATAGGAAGAGCGGATTTAATTATTTTATTAATATGTAAATAGTGATTTAACATGATATTAGTCTATGTCATTATTCGAACCTTGATTCTACAATTCACTCATTCACGTGTTGTGTCTCAAAAGGATTTTGAATCCCACATATAAGGAGAGTGTTAAAATATTAATTAAATAATTATTAAATTCTTCAATTTTTATCAACTTAATTTTTTAAAATAATTGGTAGTTTAACACCGAGTGATTAAGACTTTATTGGGTACGAGGAACATGACACTAAGGCGGGCCATGGTCCTTTCAGGTTTTGAAATTTTTTCTTAAAACATATATAGATAATTACAGGGCCTCGACTAATCTACCCCACCCCATATAATTTGCCGTATACAATAGGAAATTTGCAGTGACACTACTATTGCACGATTAATCTTATAGTAGAAAACAAAGTAAAAATCTAACTCTCTATACGCTAGCATACAAAAACTCCAACTGGTGTATTATGTCCTTTTTCACTCTCTTCCACTCAATCAAACTCCCAACACCCACCTCACAATTTCCTTTAAAAAAGATCCTCCCTCCCCCCAAGTAAGGCACCCCAAGCCCTTAAACTAGTACACTACTACTCTAGCTTGCCAGCCATGGCTTCCAACAAGCTTTCTGCCACCATTCTAATCATCTCTCTCCTTTGCTACTCGACGGTCTCTACCGCTTGTGGCGCATGCAATCCGAAGTCCGCTCCTCCGCCATCGTCTTGCCCGAAGGACACGTTGAAGCTAGGAGTTTGCGCCGACCTTCTCGGACTCGTTAACATTTCGCTCGGATCCCCTCCCTCGAGCAAGTGTTGCGCATTGCTTGACGGGTTGGCTGACCTTGAAGCTGCACTATGTCTTTGCACTGCCATTAAGGCCAATGTGCTTGGAATTAACTTGAATGTGCCTGTTGCACTTAGCTTGATTATCAGTGCTTGCCAAAAGTCGGTTCCTCCTGGCTTCCAATGTCAATAGGAAATTAATTAGGGCTCTGCTCATCTCAGTTTGTTCAGCACTACTGTCTTCTTTACTAGCTTTCAAGGTGTGTGTTTCTCTGTTGCATGTTGTTATTGGTGGGTTTGTTGGTGATTTGTTTTCTTTTTGCTTTTTTCCATAGGGTACGTACGTAATGTGTAATTTGTTCAAATAAGTAGGCAAAACTTTTTTGCCTTAATTAATTAATGTATGTTTATCAGAAATTCATAAATTTTCAGACTATGCATTTGTTCATAGGTTGTTATATATGTGCAGTATCATTTTTTTTAATTTTTTTTTTCCTAGTTTTGTTTCAATTTAGTCAACATTTGTATTGCTATATTTCCCCAAAGTTGGAAGTCCCAGAGTCCCAACGTATATAAGTCCAATTTTTTATTTTTTATTTTATTTATTTATTTTTTGTTAAATACAATTTACTCCCAAACTATAACGACTTTTTCAATTCATCCTTCAAAATTTAAAAACTAGCAATATACTTTCACAAAATTTCAAAATTTTTTAATATCCGTCACTCCGTTACTATCAACCATCTAGATGATTCAAGCCGCTGGTGGGTATAATTTTAATTTTGGTATTGCATGTTGTACGTGAGCTCACGAGCTGGCTAGTCAGTAGAAGCCAATGGTAGGAACAGCTAAGAATAAAAACCCTCTGGGCTAAACAAAGCAACACTAATTCGCATCCCTTCAAGGGACTGCAGCTCAGACCAGAGTTTTTGACGGTACTGAACAGAATTGTTCTGACAACATGTTATGACAGCAAATAAAAAGAAAAAATTTCATTTAATCATCGAAATTTTCATTAGATTTGTAATTACTTTCTTAAATTTTAAAAAATTTCAATTTAGTATATCCATTTATCATTTTTTTTTCAATTTCATTATTTCATTAAATTGTGTCAAAATTCTCAAAATATATATTTCTGTTTTTTTTGTTAAATATATATTAAAAAAATTCAAAAATTAAAGCGTGAGTATTTTTACAAATTCCGTTAACTTCAGACAATGCTTAAATTCTTTTAATTTTTTTTCTAAAAAAAATAAAGGATATTTTGAGAATTTTGACACTCCACCCATTAAAATTTAATAAAAATCCTAATGTAGAAGGGTGAAATTGAAAAAAATTGAGACTCACATGCATGCATTTTAGACATATGTCGATAAAGTTAATTTTCTAACCCAATTTAAAAGAAAATTTCATCCATTTTCTTAAGGATTGTATGTATATTGAGATTGGTTGCCGACTTGCCGTGCCATAACCTTAGTGATCGAGTGCATTTCCTAACTGAAACTGACCGTTCAAACAGGGTGGAAAGCAGAATTTATGCTATGGGGGCAAACCTAAAAGGCTATAAGCACACAACATTGAAAACACTGGGGAGGCAAATAGTAAAGAAGCTACTTTCATGTTGGGGGCAAAACTAAAAGAAAACTTTTAGGAGACAAAAAATTAACTTTGGGAGGGTTTACTCATGAAAAAATAAAATAAAAATATACATACTTTAAGGAGTTTAAGACAGAAAGAAAAAGAAAAAAAAATGAGGGAGCTGAAGCCTCATGCACTTAGACGTGGGTCTGCCCCTGCTCTCAAGTATGTGGGAGTAAACAATTATTATTATTATTAATTTTTTTTTTGGAAAAGAATCTCGTGCATATCATATATTAAAGAGGTATTAAGTACAGCACTTGAAACGAGATAATATTATAAATACGAGGTAAAAACAAATTCCTCATTAGTCATCAATTCTTCTTTCGCTAACCAATGAACTCCTTCATTCAAAATTTCGGCTAACATGAATAGATCGCCATGAGTGCATACAACTCAGCACCCTATGAGCCTTTTCAATAAGATATCATAACTACTCTAATTTTGGCCTTTTTTTCTCAGTGCTTGGATCACTTGTAGAGCATCGCCTTTTAGAGCTATCTTATCGAATTCAAGTTCTCGAGAGAATAAGACTACACACAAAGTCGCTGTTGCTTCAACAATATCAGGAGTATCAATGAATTCCTTAAGAGCCGTTAGAGTTACCAACACTTCACTCGAACTATCCGGGATAACTACTTGGCCAATACCCATTTGTCGATTATGTTTATCCACAGTTGCATCTCAATTAAACTTAACAAAACCTTTAAGAGGGGCTTGCCAACAGAGGTCACTTCTAGTGGCGGCTGTACTACAAGAGAGTGGTTGAGAATTAGTACTTTGAAAAGCTACCAATGATTCCAATGATTCCATTAGGAAAATGAATAGTTATTCCTAGGAATGAAGGTGAGTGGAATGGAATAGTTATTCCTATTCTTTAGTTTGGTAACAACATATATTCTGTAATAAGAATTGAATTAAAATTACCAAAAAAACCCTCATTTTATTATATATTTTTTTTAACTCAGATTTTTTTTTTTAAATAGTAAAACCACAGTGGTGGCGACCACCCATTGTGGAACGCGGGGGTGGTCGCACCACCCCGGCGACCCCTTGGTGGTCGCCGGGGGAGGTGCGACCACCCCCGGTGAATTTGGGGTGGCCTTGCCACCCCCGATCGGCCATGGGATGGCCGGGGCCACCCCGACGGCGTCTTGGGGGTGGCCGCGACCACCCCTGAGGTGCTCGGGGTGTCGCGGCCACCCCAAATTCGTCGGGGGTGGTGCGACCACCCCCGGCGACCACCAAGGGGAATTTAGAATAAGCCTTTACCAAATGGGACCTTAGTTTCTGAATTCTTCGTGGGAGTAAATAAGTTGAGGTAAGGTGTTGAAGGCCCAAAAATCTAGAATATGCATTTAATTTGAACAATTAGGGAGTTAATAATATATTTCTGGTTCAACAACCCTTCTATTGAGGAATACGTCATTGGCTCGGCTCAAAACGGTTAGTCCATGAGGATAGAAATTACTGTCCATTCCATGAACGCACATTTTCCACACGTACGTAGCGCTAATTGGCGTGAAGACCGATGTAGTCTTTTCCATGGAACTATAATTTGCTCTACAAATCTACCTTTTTTTTTCCTCTACAGATCTACCTTGCATGCACCTAGATATGGCTTTTTGATCCGCATCTTTGGCTTCCTCCAAAATTTTAAAAAGTCTTTCAAATTTTATATTTTTTTTTATGTGACATACTCTCAAAATTAATTTTTTAGAGTATTTTCATTTAACTCTCTATTTTAAGAATAAAATTATTTTTTCCTACTATAAAGAACTACTTTTTTTAAACACTTACATCCAACTCCCTGAATTAGGGACCAAATTGATTTTTTTTTTCATTTAAATATAATATTAACTTCAATTAAATTCTTTCCATTCAACCTCAATCAAAGAAAAAATAAATAAATAAAAGGAGATAATAAAGAAAATTGAGAAAAACAAAAAATTAAAGAGAGAAATTAATATTTTATTAGGAAAAAGAAGAGTAGAGAGCCGGATAGGAGCAATAAAATGATCCACAATTAATTTTGACTATTTAAAGTAGGAAAATCCCTATAGTAGATAACAGGATAAAAATGCTCTTACCCCATTTTTGGTTTTCCTAATTTCAAATTTTAGTTCGGTCTATCAACCACACTTTACCACTATCTCATCGTCTTGTTAATTTAGTAATACCAATTTACCTTTCAATTTATTTTTGAAATAATAGTGTAGTTTCTAGTATTATTTTTTTTATATATGAAAAAAAGGGATGTAATATGCTTTTACCATTTATTTTAGATTCGGCTCACCTCCAACGAGTCCTTTCCAAAAAATAATATCAACTTTAAAATATTCAATAAGTAAATCTTTTGAAAAGTTTTGTATTGTTAAAGTATTAATTAAATTATTAAATTTAATATTTTTTATTAATTAATTAAATTTTTGGGATAATTGGTAAATCAACTATATATATTAGAGTAGATCGAAGGACTTGTGTTTAAACGCTAACTCTATAATTTATCCTATTTCATTTAAATATTTTACATACTGGACCTTACTTGTTTAATTTTTTTTAATATATTTAAATAGTGATTTAATGCAATATAAACTCTTATCTTGTGTTTCTTTTCTTTGTTGTTTCTTCCAACTCTCCCTCTCCCCTGTAATTTGCCTAGAAAAAAAAATAATAAAAAAACTTTATTTCATTCATTGATTTTGCCGAATATGAAGAGACAATTAGACATATATGACATGAGCAGTGAAAGAAATTTATAACGTTTGTAAAACAAGTGTGCACTATCATTTCCCTTGTGCAAACTTCCCCAAGAATCTTACTGAAATTAATAATGCTCTAAGTTTCACTGTAATTAATTGATTTGATGAGTGAAATAAAAGTCAATAAAAATTTAAGATACCATGCAAACAAGGGCACATTTGGAGGGCCCAAACTGTTTTGTAGCTGTGTGGTGAGCTGTGGTACTGCGATCGAAATATATTTGACATCATTGGAAAACAGCCTACCTTTCACATATACCCTTTTCTCCTCGCCAAAATATACCTACTTCTCCACCATTATTCATGATTCATGATTCATTATCCCTCTCCCTTTCTCTTTCTCTTTCTCTTTCTCTTTCTCTTTCTCTCTCAGAATTTATAAGAAATAGGGTTGAAATGATGATCAATTCTGCCTGGGGAGGGGTTTAGAGGGTCCTCTCTGTGGTCTTCCACAGCTTTCTTGAACTGTATTAGGGAGCTTAATTAATTTCTTCTGAGGAAATTAAGTGATCCCATGCAAAAGAAATGACACAGACAATTCAAGAAAGCTGTGGAAAATTGCTGATAGGATCTGTAGTTACTATATATTTATAAAAATAATAATCTTTTGTCCCTTTGAGCTGATTCTTATTCTGGTAATTATATATATTGACAACATTGAATTTGTGTTGCTGATGTTTTTCTTTCGTACGGTTTTTTCTTTTTCTTTTATGTTTTTGTTTTTTAACTTATAATTTTCCTGTTAGTGCAGGTTTTCTCAAAATTTTCATGGCTTCAAGATCTCTGCAGAAATGATCGAGAACCTTCATGTAGGAAATTGCAATTTGATTGGTTAGAGATAATTCAGCAATTGTTGCTGTATTTAGCTATCTATTGCCTATTGGTACGTTATTCAATCTATCTTTAAAAAAAAATTGAGCAACTCAATGAAATTATCATTTAATTAATTTGTTCTTATCATATACATCATCAGCTAACTTTCTCTCTCTCTCTCTCTCTCTCTCTTTCTCTCTCTCTCTTGTGTAGCAGCTCAGGAAAATAAACAAGAAAAGAGTTATTTTATCTGCTTAATAGCGTGCCCCACCGAAAAATTAAGTTAGAAAGAGAAATGTTATTCAGCATTTTCAAGTAACAATATTCTACTAATATTGTCCTTGTTTTTTTACTTTTATTTTATTTTTTTAAAAAAAATAATAATAAGTAGATGTGAATATACAACATAAACAAAAATACTAGAAGAATGCTATTTGAAAATGCTAAGTAGCATTTCTAGTTCAAGAAATGGTTGGTGACAAATGCATATTGCACTTATATGTAGGAGAATTACTTGAGGCATAAGCAAGCCTGCTGGCCTATGTTTGATTTCCTTGAAGTGCATGCAGAGCATTTGATGAACCTATGGCTCTTATTCTTGTCTTGATCTCTCTACCAAAGATTCAATCTTGATCCCAAACATTTTAGGCATTGATTAAATCACTTCTGTTTCTGCCTGAATGATCACTGACACTTGGGGACCGACCGATCGAACCCCTAAATTACATGGACGTGATACACAAATTGGTTATAATAATTAGTGCTTTGGTTTGGTGAAGGAAATAATGGAGACTGCAATATTGCCCAAAAAGAGGGGTCACTGTACGTGTCCATTGTCACTCAATGTCTAGAGGTAGTAGCCAGCTTGTTGCGTCTATATTTGGCCATGTAATTTTAACCTTTTTTTGGTACATGTAACATGTCATATAAGTGATGCGTGAGAAATGGCATATATATGGAGAGTTGTTAGATACAGAATTATTGACGCTAGAATATCTTAACAGAGGATTAAATCATCCCAGGAATAGAAAGAGTAGGTAGAATCAGGAATAATTGGGGCAATTTGTTAGTAAATCAGGCATAACATAACTTTTGCAATGAATATCAAAATCGCGCGTGCATATATATAACCCCAATTTGGAAGCTCTTTTCGGCACACACGTTGGGTCCACCTAGCTAAGCTCGGTGATCCTTTGTTTTTGTTTTTATTTTTGTTTTTTTTTTTTCCTCTGAATCATTATTTTAAGTTTGTTTTGGCCATTTTAGGAAATATTTATCTCTCATTAATTTTAGCAGTGATTATTACTAGATTTCGCTAGATTTTATGTAATAATTAGATTTTTTTTTCGTTTTTGCAAAAAATTGGTTTGCTTCAGCTACTATATATGTAATCCCGCTTGTAAGCTTAATTCTTCGCTTCTTCGAGTTATAATCATATTTCAGTATTTTCAGAGTTATTTTTGGTTTCTTTTGGGTGTTAAAGGGTTTTTTCTCTTCCCTGTTAGTTTTTTTTTTTCCTACCTAAATTAATATTTTTTCATGTTCAATATTCTTTAGTTTATGTTTGCTATAACAACATTCTCAGAACAATTTTAATTCCGTTCCGCGTTAATAAGATTAGACATGTACGTAAGTGGTATATCATCATAAAATGTGAACTTGCATTTGGATTACTAACTTTTCACTTCCTGTCCTAAAGGCTATGGTGGTGCAAGTTGTCATACCAGCTGCATCTCAATTTTTATAGTTAGTTGATTGCTTTCGATAGCGTCCAAACGGTATGGAAGGTGACTCGATCCTAAATAGCTACTTGTAATCCACCAATGTACCGTGCAACCTAAGTTAGTCAAAAAAAATATAATAATTATGAAAATAATTGGTGTCAAAAAAAAATCTAAAGATTGAAATTATTGTAAATAATTATTATGAGGGATACTCTTCAAATCGTCATCAGTTAACTTAATCTTCACTTTCCTTGTTAGTCGAGATCCTCGAATATGAAGCATTAAATCCATCTGTATTAAAAAGATCTATCTATAGAATCGGGATGTCCTCACGAGCTCCTTGAGATGATCTCTCGAGATGGGTTCCCATAAATGATCTTTCGGGACGGGCTTCTCGGGATTACCTCTCACCCTATGAGATAGGCTTCTCAGGAACCCGTCGTGGCATGTCCTATATTTTTAGTGCTATTCTATACACCTATTTTACATTGGTTGACGTGACATATTTTAAGTTTTTTTTTAAAAAAAAGTAGTTTACATGAAAAGTTACTTAAACTACGCAACGTCAGCTAGTATAAAATAAATGCGATGTAACATTACTCTAAAAGAGAAAAATATTAATGATTAAAAACTAGCAGAGAGAATTCTCTTAATGAATATTGGAGATTACAATGGCAAAGTACATGTTTACTTGTAAAGTTGGATAGAATAAAGATAATCGATCTTGCGGCAAATCCATTAAATTTGTTAACCCGAAACAAGTCCAAAGTTGGGATTCCTTTTGATGCTTGATCTCATTTTGGGAGATGGGTGAGGAAAGAAAAAGGAAAAGCGAGGGAGTATCCTTGTGGGATAAGGAAATGGGAAAAAAGGCAAAGCGAGGGAGTGAGTATCCTTGTGGGATAAGGAAATGATAAGAAAGGATAAATCAATTGATATAATCAGACTGTGCAGTGAAGATCCTCTCCTTTGTCCATCTTGTGCTGCCGATAGATTACTGGTTTACCATACAACAGTGGATATAAGGTACCCATTACCTCCTTCGACAGGATGATAGAAATGTTTTTCACAATATGATCTTAAATCTCATTACTATTAGGAAATGCCTCAGTTTTTTGAGGTTGTGAAACATTTTTAGATTATAGTTTTCGAGACCCCATTGTCGGTTATTTGAGGCTGTGAAATATAATCAAAACTATAGAATTCTGTTTGTTAACGTGTTTGAGAGGGTTTTTTTTTTTTTTGTGATAGTTTAAGGGAGTATATATACTTTTTCTTAATTAATATTTATAAGAATTCCATTGGGAAATTATTGGAAGATCTCAATCTCAAAAATTTGATTATATTGTATTTAAGTCAAGCTTTTTAACGCAATTAATATTCTGACCACTGCAATTTAACAACTATTTCTATAGCACAGAATTGTGCAAAATTGCAAGAATAATGTTTGTTGTTTATTTTTTTTTTTTTCATCTTTGTCCATCTTATATATATGATTTTTATTTATTTTATTTTTTAAATGAACTTCATTTTGTATTTGTAGGATCCATCTTTATCCATATATGCATAATAAACAAAAATGGAGAAAAAAGGAAACAACAAACATTACTCAATTTGCAAATACCGTAATGAAATGAGACAACGTCGACGTGTGATCTTCCAAACCTTTCAGCAGAGTGGAAAAGATCTCTTCACTAACTACGGGCCCAGAAAAGACCCACAAGATTTCGACCAAGCCCAGAGTTCAAATTCCTGTGGACCTTTCGTCACCACCAACGCAAACATAAACGGTGAATTTAACTTGGACCCATTTGATTTAGAGGTTCCAAAATGTATAATTTGAAAAAAAGAAATTTAAAATATAGTTAAAAAAATAATTTTAAAAAATACGGTTAGATTTTGATAAAATTGCAGTTTAAATTTTAAAATCGTATATTTTAAAAAATGCATCATTTACGGGCTATTTGAAAAAAGTGATTTTGTTTTTAAGGATTAAATACCTTTTTGTCTCTTGTGGTTTAACGATCCTATTTTTTATTATATTGATTTCATTTTATATCATAGATGATACTTCAATTATAGCTAAAGATGAAAATAGTACATTCATTCACATTCTATCCAAATATTTAACAAAATTCTATGTATTAGTTTAAAAAACTAACATGTGGCAATGTCTTATTAACAAAAAAATAGAAAACTAAAAATTTTAATAAAAAAAATTGATTAAAAAAAAAACAAAGTAGTAGCTCGAGCTACCTCTTTACAATCTTATGGGATGGCCGGCCACCATCATTTTGTCTTAGGAGTGGCCTCAAGGGCCGATCTGTTCTGCCACTCCCAAAGAAAAAAATAAGGGTGGTCAAAATTATTCCAATAGGCATTAGGGGTGACCGGCCACCCCCATTATTTCCTTGGGGTGGTTGAGTCATCTCAAGGGCCGTTTTGGGATGGCCCTATGACAAAATAGGGGTGGTTAGGGTTGCAAAGAGATGGTTTGAGTCATCTCATTATTTTTTTTTATCAGAAGTTTTATTAAAAGGTTTTTTAATTATTTTTTAATTTTTTATTATTATTATTTTTTAATGAGGCACAGTCAAATGTCAATTTTTTTTTTTTTGTTTTTTAAACTGCACATGTCAATTTTTTAAGTTCAAGCATAAAAATTTTGGTAGATATTTGGACGGAATGTGAACAGAAGTCTGTCTTTAGCTACAATTGTTGTTTCATCTATAATGCAAAATTAAACTAAAATAACAAAAATAAAATAAAATCGTTAAACTAATGGCAAAAAAGTATTTAATCCCTTTTTTTTTTATTTGCTTTCTCTTTCATACGGCAACTGTTAATTGGCCTTTCACTCTCCGCTTCCAGCGTTGCCGTTAAGCTCAAAGCAAATTTGCGAAAGAAGACAGTTAGGTGAGAATTTTTTTTTCCTCTCCTTTTTCATCTTTGTTTTTTTTTGTTCCTTAGATTAGACCCAACCCGACGAAAAGAGACAGAAGAGAATCAGGGAACAAAGCTGCGCTCACGGCTCGGTCCGCTTAGCCACGTAACCGCCCAACTAGACCACTCCCCGGTCAACGTGCGCCGTCGAATTGCACTTGACAGCGCAGAGAATGAGCCTGTACGGACGCCACCTGTCTCTGGCGCTTCCGATCCGATCATCAAAACCCTAGCTAGCTCTCCTAATTCTTGAGAGAGAGAGAGAGTGATAGAAATGATCAAATTTTGATGCTGTGAGAGAAAATTCTAGAAAGATCAAACTCAATTCTTAAGAAAAGAGAATTGTAGAGAGAGAAGAGCGAGGGCGATCGGAGGATGCAGAGTCGAAGTCCTCCGAAGCACAGGCACGATGGGACCTCGCCACTGCCTCTGGGGATGGATTGGAGTCCTCCTCCGAGAAAATTGGTATCTTCTTTGCTTTCCTTTTAGGTTTTATCATATTCCTGGAAATTCTTGCCGAATCGGGGAACTGTGGGCCTTCAGATGAGTTTGATTTTGTTTTTTTGGTTGGCTTTCTATGAGTTGGAATTTCTTGTTCATCCACTACGAAATTGTTAAATTTTGTAAATCTTGAGCTCATCGGTTACTTGTGTCTATTTAAATTTCGTAAATTGATCTCATCAAGTTCTTTAATTTCTAATTTGTAGCGAATGTGACAGTTCTGTATTGATTTGTGCGGTGCAATTTCCATGTTGATACATATGTCTGTGTTTGATTAGTGCATGGGTATTAGTCATCGTCATATTAGGCTTCAACACTGAGTTGAGGTTTGGACCTCCTCCGAATTAAGCTCAAATTCTAACTTGTGCATAGTATCTCATTGGTCGGACTATTGGAGTTTTGTTTATTAAGTTGTTGTTGTCTTTGTAGTGGAATTATATTGCACCCGCATTGTACCATAAGTAAGTGATGACTAGCTATGTGAATGTTTAGACATGATATTATGATCCATGGTAGAGTAGGTTAATGAAGCTTCACTGATCATCCTTACCCCATTATGCTTAATCATCTAATCTTAATATCTACAATGTGATAATGTTCTCATTTCTCCATGTAGATTTTACTCCTTGTACGACTTTGCCACTTTGTATCGCATCTTCTATCTCTTAGTAAATGATTTTAATGATGGCAAGTCTTCTATCTCGTAATTTCGAGGACCGAGAAAGATCGATTGAGGAGTTTTAAGTCTTTCTTTTTCCACTCTCTGTTTTATTGGACTGCTGCTTATTTAGCTCCTTTAGTGATAAGCTATAATGACTTTCTTATACTTTTTTCTTCTCCTGCTTAAGCGTTCCTTTGTATACTTCCTGTGTGACAGGGTTGCGCATTTGCGCTTTTAATATATTTTACTCTTATTTATCAGAAAATATTGGCAAATAAGAAGGCTCTTGTCTTAAGATTATCATTGAGATCATAAGAAAAATTTTTCAATAGTTTCACTAAGCTGAAATCAACATATATATATATATATATATATATACACGCTTTGAAGGCATTTCATCTCCTTTCTAATTTAAGGATGAAAAAAAAAAAATGAAAAACTCTATTTTTGCACCTCAAACTAGAGGGTGAGTTTCTATTTGATCCCTCAACTTTTGATTTTGGAAAAACTTATCAAAAATTTTACAATATGTTTCAATGTAAACCTTTCACTAGCTCGATTCCAATTCTTGTTGAGATTTTGCATTTGTGAGAGTTGAGTATTGATAGTCAGCACATTGGGGAGCCTTTTTCTTTGAGCTTATTGGAACACACCTTAATCCAAAATTGTAAATCCCAGTTATTAATATTTAACTCTCACAAACAAAAGATTTTAACAAGTGATATCAAAGTCAATGGTTTCACAAGTATTGAGTGGTGTTGGGGGCTCCTATGGTAGAGGTGGGTGACTTCCAAGCTATCTCCACCCATTCTTGAGTAAAGTTCTTGTAGTGAGCATTGGACGTAGAAAAGGCTTCTATTTAGGGGGATGCTAGCCAGAGTATAATTTGATGTAGTGTGGTAGAAGACTCACGTGTAAAATGGGAGCTTTGTTGGAATATTCATGTATGAGTAGCATGATTGGTTAAGTGCCCGAGTCCCAAATTGGATGGTAGTGACAAGAATGAGTAATTGATGTAGTCATGTTGCATTCAAAACTATTGGTTTAATCTTTTGGAGTAGGAAGGTATCCCAACATATTGTATTAAACCTTTACAAAAAGACTTTCAAAGATGTTAATGTTCAGCTTTCACAAACTCAAGATTCCAATATTTGGTTGTTGTCGATAGCATGTTACTTGGTATGTGACTAATTTTTGCCAAGTGTATGCCCTACGCATGTGCATCACTTCCCTGCAAATAAAACAACTTCAATTCTCTTCCTCGCTTCCTCTCTCTTTGAGCGTGCTACATCTCTTGTTTATGGTAGGGAAGTGACCTGCATGACAAGATATAGCTAAATTTGGTAGCAAACATAAGTCACATTTCTTGTCACATGCTCAATGTATTAGTAAAACATGAAAGCGGATTAACAGAAGGTTCGCACTGGACTAAATCACAAAGTTTATGCTTAAATTTATCAAAAATCATAAGTTCAAGGATCAAAATAGAAACTCACCCTACAATTTGAGGTACAGAAATGTAGTTTGTCCAAAAGGTTTCATCATCTTACACGGTGCAGTTTTTGCAATATTCCTTAAAAGGCCTCTTCATTCAAAAGTGCAAACATCTTTTGCTGAACAAGTTGTATATCTACTTCTCTAGTGTGGTTGAGTTCACCCCCCCCCCTTCAAAAAAAAAGAAAGAGTTATTGTTTCATTGATTATGGACCTGTGAAAACCATATTAGTTGAATTATTGTGACCTCTACTAGTTATTTTTTATTTTTTTAATGTCAATTCTTGTCCTAAAGTTCATATTCTTTATGCAGAAAGGGCGTGACACTGTGTGGCCACATGATCCTCGCACAGGATGGAGTTACTGTGTCACAATACCTACCTGGGTTGTCCGTCCAAAATCGAGAGATTCAGATCCCGTAGTGGTACTCAAATTAAATTACTCTTCAGTGTTTATCTATGCACAGGGTTAGATGCTGTTTTTTGGCCCAAAGGCTATTGGCTTTGATATTTGATGATTTAATAATTTGTTTCATAATTTCCACTAGAAAATTGGCATTCCATATTCTTGGTCAAAGTTTTTATTATAGAAACTCCATGCATGTCTTATAATTGCCAAAGTCCACCATTGAATGAAAAAGGCTAATGAAAATTAGTGGGCTTGGGCTTTCAATGTTCATTCCAGTGCTGCAAGTTACTTCTTTGTTGAAATAAGTCAAAGGAGAATCTTTCAGATATTTTGCATCGTTACTCATAATGAACTTTGATTTTCCTCCTCCAATTAGGTCAAACATATTCACTTTGAAATATTATACACCAGAAAAATAAATAATATATCATGAGTCACATTGCGTATTTATTAAGTCCATTCTTTATCAGCTTGGTTTGACTAATTATTTACGGTATCTCCTCTTTGTCAAAGATACTGTTCAATTTTATTGGTCTAATGTTCTTACCCTGCTCGAGTCCGAAAGAGAAGCAAGAAGGCTTCGCTGATGGGTCCTCTCAATTTTGGATTTAACCCTTTAATTAAATTTAATAGTTTAGTCGGAGTGTATTTTGATCCCACATTTTGTTAAGACCATGTAGAGAATGTTGTTCTTGGGATTTTTTTCGTGTACTTCAGCTTTTGCTATGGATTGTTTTCTGTGGGCTTAGTTTGGTTCTCGGTAGCCCTTAATATGATGGATTGATTTCTGTTAAAGGTGTTAGTTTTGCCCATTAAAGCTGGCCCGTTATTGCTCTTTCAATACTATTCTACATTCGTCAAACCAATGCTGTTCTATAATTTACAAATCAAAATTTTATTGGTCAAATGTTTCTAGTTTCTCTTGGAGTGCTGCTTCATATTAACAAATGCTCTCCTAATTTTACTTTTATTTGAACTAGCACATAACCCGCACTATGCGCAGGATTCTTCATTATATGTAATTTAATTTCAAAACTTAAATGCATCTCTATTCTACTTTTCATTATAGTATAAAAAAGGCGTGTGAAAAAATCTATCACGCCTCTTTCAATAAAAAGATATACTAAAGGTTATATGTCACTACATTACTGAACATGTACATAATGACACAATCACACACGAAACATTGTAGGAATGTATAAATCACATAAAATTTTACTACCATAAGACCCTTGATTTTAGTTTAATTCATATAAATTAAAACATGTTAAATTTTTGTTCCTATAGGTGTAGGTTAAACTGAAAAGAAGTATAAAGAAAAATAAAATAAAATGAAGAAAACCTAAATTATGATTATCAAAGCATTAATAGAAAGAAGAAAACCTAAATTTTGAATATTTTTTTTTAAAAAAAAAAATACAAAGAAAAGTAAACAATTTTTTTATGAATACAAAAGAAAACAAAGTGTTTCACTCAACATTTAATGCAATCAAACTGTATCTTTTTCTGCACAACAATCAAATAATTTTTGCCTTATTTTGCTTTCAAATGCAGGAAAAACACTTCCAAAAAATTCATGAAAATTTGAGTAAATCACAACCAAATGAAAAAAACCATTCGAATGAATTAAAAACATAAGATCATTAATTTTAGTTTAATCTATATAAATTTAAACATGTTAAAATCTTTGCTCCCATAGATGTAGTTTAAAATGCGAAGTATAAAAAAAAAAAATATAGCAAGATGAAAACGTAGATTTTAATTATCAAAACATTAATAGAAAATTAGCATGAATATTTGATATTGTTGGTATGATACTTATTATATTTCAATACAAATAAAACCCACATAATTATGAACAGTCCAAAAAATATACAAAGCAAAATAAACATAAAACTCTTGCTCATAATTTTTTTGACATGAGCAAAATAAACAAAATAATCTTTTTAAATGCAAAATAAAACAAAATCTTTCACTCAACATTTAACGCAATCAAATAAATCCTCTCACGTTAGGTTCAATGTTTAATTATCTTTTCAGTGTTTCGAAAGCATTTCTGTTCATTTTCTGCACAACAATCAAATAAATTGTTGCCTTCTTTTGGTTTGAAAAGCAGAAAAAGCATTTGTAAAAAATGCCTGAAAATGCAAGTAAATAAAAAAAAAAAAAACCATAAAACATTCAAATGAAGAACAACACAACAAAAAATTTTACAAACAAATTCAGATCTCAACCCATATGTAGATTCAAATTGGTGTCTGGTACAAAGAAACTTTCTCGAGAAACAAACATAAAAATATTTAAATAAATTTATTCCTTCTTTTGCTTTCAAAAGTATAAAAAGCACTTCCAAAAAATGACTGAAAATCTGAGTAAATCACACACAAAAAAAAAAAAATCCATAAAACATTCAAATGAACTAAAAACATAAGACCCTTACTTTTAGTTTAATCATTAAACCTCCACCAAACCACCAAAAAAAAAAAAAAAAAAAGCAAAGTGGTTAAAAAAACAAAACAAAAGAAATTTATTTACTTGAATATTGTTGCTAGTGTCTATTACATGAGGACGCACCATAGATTTTGCAATATGACGTTTCAGCCAACCTTGTCAAGCAGCCATACGTTGAGCGTTCAGCATTAATACTATTCCTTGAACGCTAAGCGTAAACCTACGTCTCTTTAAATGTGTGTTTACCAAAAAAAAAAAGGGACAAAAACCCAAAAACCAGTTCACTTGCTAAAAAGCATGGATTCATGCCACATGTCGCGATTTTAAGGCACTTCGAAGGGTGATTCGGCTTTTATATATATTGATTCTATAAAAAGTTGACATGTTGGTTGAAATATGGAAAGTACACTTCAGAGAGGTGGTATTTCGATTGATTATATTTCAAGCTGACTTGTCAATTTGATGTACTTCCATAATTTTTTTTTTTCTATCACTTTACATGCTTGATTTTGACATTCTTAAGGGACAGTTTTACAGGGTTCATGTTGGTGTACAATCACCAGAAGGGATTACAACAACACGCTGTGTATTAAGAAGGTTTAATGATTTTTTGAAGTTATACTCTGTGGTAAGCCTGTACATTTTCATTTCATTTTGATACTTATATCATTTAGGAAATTGAATCAGATTGTGACAACTTAGTTATTCTTGGAGCTTTTTATGGAGAAAGGCCTATTGGTTTCTCATTTTAATAATTACTGATTTAACGATGTTCATATCTTGTTATTGGCTGTTTTTTGCAGCTTAAAAAGGTATTTCCCAAGAAGAATCTACCACCAGCTCCATCGAAGGGACTGTTACGAATGAAAAGCCGGGCACTGTTAGAGGAGGTACTAATGTGTTCTCTGCTTAATATTTGCATTAGTTGTGTTGTCAAGTTATAGACCTGAAGGTCGCATCTTCCTCAGATGTTCGTTTTATGTTTCAGTAATCATTGCTAGAAGCATTTCATTATTTGATGCACGGTGGAATTGATAAATAACTGTGAGAGCATCTGAAATTGAGATTTAAAAGATAGCAAGTTGATATAATGGTGTTATATAACTCCAGATTAGCATGTTAATTTAAGAGCACCAAGTAAGGTTCATTGCCCCATTGCTTGGTTATAATTTATAACGCGGACTACAAGAAATCATAGCTTTTTAGACATCAGGATCAGCAGTTTAGCAAGTGCTTTCCAGGATGTGCTACATGTTATTTCCTCTTGTATTTTTAAACTTAATATTTATCAAGAAAAAGAGGTCTGTTGGGCTGTTTCAGTTATATCTTGAGGATTTACGTAATGTATGGTCTCTGCTTTTCGAATCCTGAATTCTGACATGGTGGAAATTAGAAACTACATTCTTTTTGTTTTTGAAATGTGAGCAATGTTTGAAACTTGAATTTGAGCTTGGATTTTGTTCTAAGAATTTAACTGTTAGATATTTTTGAAAAATACGTTTTAGACCCCAAGTTTAACAATTCAGAAAAATCTCAATTTTATCACACGGTTCAAGTTATCAAGATTATCAATTTTCAATTCAAACACCACATATATAAATACCAAAATCCAAGAAAGCATAAAATCAATCAACACAAAAGTTTTGGTAATGAAATGAAAACATTTTGCTCTTCGAAAGTAAAACTACTCCATGGGCCAGCCAACCCCAATGGTATCCATTATAGAAGATTTATGTTACAAATTGATTTACTTACAAAACCTTTGTAACTCATGACTCAATTTGCAATCCCAGCAAACAACCCGTTTACCTCCTACCGCAGTAGTTCCAAAACTTCTAGCCTTCTTATACGGGAATCACCTTCACTAATAAACCTTGTCCGTTGCAACCCAGAACTCTTATGTTTGTAGGCTTTCTGTAGTTTGATTGTTGAAAATCAAGGAGATGATTAAAATCTATTTAGGCTCAATGGTGTTTAAAAAACTCTTCAAGAACAATGAAAAATTATCTCTCACTCCCTATGGAAACCGTAGGTGATTAAGTATTGATAAGTAGGGAGAAAACAAATGTTTTTAGGTCAAGTCGGTTTAAGTTTTAAATACCCTGCAGCTGTGTCGTTCAAATGAGAGTTAATTTCGGGTTTCAAAGGATCTCATTGTCTCGTTCGAATGCGATTCAATCGAGACATTCTGTCCAATATCTCATTCGAACAAGCTTCAAATAAGACTAAGAACTAGGCGCTATTTACCAAATTTTTGAACTTTTATTAACAGCTTGTTTTGACCTAGTAAACATTGAAATTTGAAATTTTTCGTGAAATACAAAGTTGTAGCCCTTTGAATCTGCTTTCCAATGCACTAAGATTGTCGTCATATAATGTCGGAATCAAAAGATATAGTTGTTTTACTCTGTCTTTGCTGGACTGCATTCATAAACTTGAATTTTTCATGTCTTGAACTGACTTTTACACTGACTTAATCCTCAAATCAAATCTAAACATTACACAACCCATAAACCATGTTTTACTTATATAAAAAAAATGTTTGGACACGTGAATTTGCCATAATGTTCTTCAATTTCAACCAAGTTTTTGAACCTCATTTAAAGAGTGACTTTAACTCTACTTATCAAAAAAAAAAAAGAGTGACTTTAACTCTAAACTTAGACTTAAAACTTTTTGACACTGAAATTGCTAATAACACAAAACTAACAATTTTG
Organism: Betula pendula; assembly: GCA_900184695.1. Taxonomy (NCBI): domain Eukaryota; kingdom Viridiplantae; phylum Streptophyta; class Magnoliopsida; order Fagales; family Betulaceae; genus Betula; species Betula pendula. The sequence goes on along the minus strand of FXXK01000546.1, from coordinate 178,665 downwards.
ATGAGTAAGATTAAACAGCCTTATTGGTGATCTTTCACACACACTCACACAGAGATGACTTTGTTCTTAAAAGAATTACTTTTGTTGCAGCGAAGGTGCTCTTTGGAGGAGTGGATGACAAAGCTGCTGTCTGACATTGATATATCACGAAGCGTTGCAGTGGCATCCTTTCTTGAACTAGAAGTTGCTGCTAGGTTTTGTATGTACCTTTCTACCTCTTCAAGTGTACTTAAGAAAATGCTTAATTTTGTGCTATATGTATGTTTATATGTTTACAGACAAAATCACATTCTGGTTTGGGGATATTTAATTAAAATCTCCATATCTTTCAGCATAAATTTTTAAAATAAGAAATTGTTTTATTCTTGGAATTACCCAGAGTTAAACATCTCCTTCCATGTCATAATGCCTTTCAGCATTCCAAGATGTTAATCAGCAAGAAGTTAGTCCTGCTTCCAATAGCACAGTTTCTTCATTTGAATTGCCACCCCATTCAAGCTTATCTGTCATTGCTGGTAGTTCATCAATCACAACGGATTATGGTAGTGATACGGCTTATGAGACATCTGAGCTAGGAACACCGAGGCTAGGAAGGGATGACAATTCTGAAATTGGTTTTGAGGATCTAACATTGGATGAAGATTTGACAAGTCCGATAGAAAAGCTTCTGAAGTATGGCATGTCCGATATTGATGAGGGATTGTTTATGGGCCAGACTATTCTGGAGGAGTTGGAAGGCCTTCCTAGACATAAAATGAATGACAGGCATCTCAACAATGTTATAGGAAAGGATAAATATAATGCAAATGCTTCTAAAGCTTCATTTTTAGTTGGCAATGGGATGGAACTTTTCTCGGGGCCAGAGCATGGTAAGGTAACTGGTCATGCTCGCAAGATGTCAAACGAGAGTTTTGGAAGCGATGTAAGCTCTCTGAGAGGTAGTGAAATGTCTAACTCTGGGATTCCAAATTCATCTGGTGATGGATCTCTTGACCTTCCTGGAGGTGCTGAGGGTTCACGTTTCACGGAAATTCTTGGCAACGTAGACTTTCGGTTTCCAGGAGACGCTCAAGTAGTTCTTCCATCAGATCAGCGCCATAAATTGAACAGGGTTCTATTCACAATGCAGAGAAGACTAGTCACGGCAAAGACAGACATGGAGGACCTTATAGCAAGACTAAATCAAGAAATAGCTGTGAAAGATTACCTTGCAACCAAGGTATGTTCAATCACGCTATCCAGATGTCAACTGTTTGGTCTTACTGGTTACTTTGAACTGTAAATGAACTTCATTTTCGTTTCTAGCTTAATTGTACATCAACATTCTTCTAGCATACTGATTAAAGATAAATCTTCATACATTTTCACTTTCAAATTTCCCTCAGTCTGAAAAATAATTACTCTTGTGACATTTTGAGGTTTGAAAAAGGCTCTTGGAGTGGTAGACACCTTTGTTTTCTCAATTTGTTTGCCTTCATTGGTAGGGTGTTGTAGGGTCAATTTTGTTCAAATTTCTTAAATTAAATTTTATTACTTATTGAAAAGTAACTGTTGTCCAAGACAGGAGTTACTCCACCACTCTTCACTATAGTAAATATTTTACAAGTAGCTGTTTTAGTCATCGAGAAACAACTCATTACACCTATTATATTCATTTAATGGTGAGTGAGTTTTTCTCATCCCAAAAGACCTATTGAAATTCATACCTTACTCGTACCCACCCACCACACAGAGATGCATTTGACTGGCTTGCATGACAAGAGTAAGTACTGAGTTACACCTTGCTATATTGTTAATTGATGTATTAATTAGCCTGGATTTTGCATTGTAGTTTTAGTGGAATTTATTTTTATGCAAGAACATAATGCCTGCTGACCATAACAAAGTTCAAAAATTGAAGGATCTTTACCGCATGGAATTTTCTTGCTTATAGACCTAGTAATTGTTTGAATATTACATATAGATGCTATTCTATTACCATAAATGATTGAATCTGCTCAGGTCAAGGACTTGGAAGTTGAAGTAGAAACTAACAAACAGAAAAGTAAAGAAAATCTGCAGCAAGCTCTTTTGATCGAGAGGGAAAGATTTACACAAATGCAGTGGGATATGGAGGAACTTCGGCGAAAGTCAATGGAAATGGAGTTGAAATTGAAGTCTGAACAGGTTATAAATCTTAGTACTATTCTCTTCTTGAATTTATATATTTTTCTTAATTATTATCATTTTATTGATAACACGTAGAATGATACTAGGATGAAGAGTCACGTACAGGGTCGGGAAAAGGAAATACTGTTCAAGAGAAAGATATGCTGCTGCAGGAGTTGGATGCTAGTAAAGAGCAGTTTGAAAATTTGTTGAAGCGATATGAAGAGCTAGAAGCAAGATCGAAAGCAGATATCAAAGTTCTTGTTAAAGAGGTTAAATCCCTCCGAAGTTCCCAAACAGGATTGAAGCAGGAGCTTAGTCGAATGCAGAAGGAAAAGTCTGAAGCTGAGGTAGTCTTTTGATCTGCTGAAATGTATGTTGCATATCGAGTTTCTGTTTAAATGAAGTGTATTCTTTCTACATAGGGCTGCTTCTTTAATGGATATATAGGTAGCCAAAGCAAAAGACATTATTAATGCAGTAACAAAAAAAAACATATTATTTATACCTATAAGGCATGTATACTACAGAACCCCTGTAGTGTCTGTGTCCAATACGTTTTGGACACGGATACAGCTTGGACATGGCTGGATACATGTTTGAAATTTAAAAGGATATTTTTGAATTTTGGATCCTGTTTGATACGGTCATGACACGGATGGATACAGCTACCACTTAAATTAAATAGAAAAAAGCCTCACAAACCCTGACTCATGGAGAAGGAATGTGAATGGCAAGATGTCCTGCTCGAGGTCGACAGAGTTGAGTCACCGTTCTTCCAATTCACTTTCTTTAGGTGCTTGGCAAAGGTGCTGATGAGATTGATCTTGAGGCTGAGAGGAGGCCTTGTGATTGTGCTAACGTACATAGGCTTGGAGTTAAAGGGAAGTTGTCAAGTGTCATTTGACAATCTTGCCCTTGATGGGCTAGTTTATTCTATGATCAGTCTCCAAAGTGAGACTATAACATAAACATAGCTTTGTTATAAATATTTATATACTGGGTAATTCAAAGACCACTAATAGTTAGCATGTATCATTTTTATCTTTTATCAAATTAAGATGTTAAGTGATATGATGGGATAGAATTCCACTCAACTCAATGTCTTCCATCAATAAATAAAAATGATATATCTTGACAAGCTCATTTAAACTTTTAACAAAAAACTTGTCATACATGTACCTGAATAGTGTCGAAAATTGTTGTATCAATGTATCCATGTAATTTACTACCTGCGTCCCATAGCGGTTCTGATGCTTCCTATGGAGGCCTTCCAAAAAATACTCTGCCTCATGTAGATTCCTTTCATTCGAGTCATTATTTTTATTTTTTTGTCGATTGAAGAGAGTAATTAGAATTTATTGAATTAATATAACAATGCTTTTCTATCTTAACTGAGAATGAAGATGAATCAAAGAGTACAATGAAAAGAACACCTCATTATTTGTTTATTTTGTTTTCTTTTTCCAGAAACTCATTCAACACGAAAGACAAATGAGAGAGCATGAAAAAACTGAAAGGAAAAAGCTGCTGAATGAATGCAATATTCTTCACAATCAGCTTCAAGAATGCCACATCAATTTAACTACAGGGAATGAACATGACTTGGTTGTGGATTCTTCATCACTAGCTGATGCTTTAGATCTGTTAACAACATCTGATGACCGTATTTGCCTCCTACTTGCAGAGGTACCTTTTATGTTTTTTTGGTGTTTTTGTTATACATTTATTTTTCATGTTTTCTCAATATTCAACACTTGTGTCCAGAAATTTGTATTTTGTAATGGAAATCTTGAAGTCCTTTTTTTTTTTAGGGGGGCAATGCATCTCATTTATAAACATAAAAGTTTATGTAATCTTCTTTCCTTGATTAACATCAAGGATACATTTCTGAATTCGTGTGTCTGCTGTTTAAGCTCTACAACTGTAATCCTGAGTTAGTTCTCTCTCTACCCTTTGAGAGGGAAAAGAGAGTGAAGAACTTTCAAATTTCCAGTGTGAACATTGTGTTTAGTCGGGTTTGTGTTTGAACAGCTTGAGTTTGAACATAGCTGTCAAAGGGGTTTGGCCCAAGTAAACCGACATGGGAGGTAGCCCAAGTGCATAGCTGTTCACCTGGTGAACTAGTGTTGAATTTTTCACAGGTGCCATGAAAGTCAGGAACTTGATATCTCGAATACCAAGTTTGCTGTTATATATAAACTGAGGACTTCTTAGGTGAACATTCAGGTTAACTTCTATTGGTATGGATTATCATGTCTAATCTTCATAGCTATGAGTGAAGCAGCATGCTCATATGTGAATCAGTTCAAAATTTTTATCTCTTATGTCTTTTATCAACTATACCTTATATAGACATTTTCCTTAAATTGATCAGGCACAACTCTTAACTGGAAAAAATGGAACTACTGTTTCTGGAGTCGATGAAATTCATGACATCGATGTTGAGACAAGGACAATAGATGATGAGTTGAGGAAGATGCTGGCGGATATCTTCTTCGATAATGCTAGATTAAGAAAACAGGTGATTTCTGTTACGCGTCATGCTCTTAAAGCGGGGATCATGTCTAAGAAGGAAGGTGAGTCTCCTTCAGGAAAAATTGTAGTAAATACACCTTTAGAACGATGAAATGGATATAGACATTGTAAATTATATTCCCCCTTTTGAGCTATGATTCCCTCGGTTTGGATTCCCAATCTGGCCAATGATGATCTGCTGTTTTATATAGTTGGTCTCACTAATGTAACGGTTCTCAATTTTGTGGTTCCACATACAGGTAACGGACGAGAAGAATATTGTTGTATTCTTACTTTAATAATGAGAAAAGATCAAAGGAAATACATTTATGAAAGTGATTGTGTGTTTGCTCTTCCTTTGTTTCTCATGGCAGAAAATATATAGTCCTAGTTATTGTACTACGGCAAAGGGGATTGTGGTAAGCAATGGAGTGCATAAGAGCTTGTAGGAGTCTGGCCGTCCTAACAGGGACAGGGTCCTGTCGAAGCAGAGTGCTGCTAGGAGTACAAGTTCCTGATAAATTGATAATGGCAGTTCACGTGGTACATACACTAATCATTTAAATTTACTTAATAATTGTTTCACCCATGCTAACTAAGCCACGTGTCAATCAACTGTACGTGAGTTTGTAGAAAGAGTTATAGTACATCAAGCACTTTTTGTCAGCGTAATAGGAAAGTGAAAAGTTTGGACTGAGCCAGTAGATTTTAATGTAGGAATGATCACTTGTATTAAACTTACACAATTACACCTACACCTTAAAGGCTAATTTTACTATTTGAACACACCCCACGAATGTATATATATATATATTCTCAAAGCAAATATACATATATGTTTCATATTATATTTTAACGAGCTTAAAACGAACTTTTAAAAAAAAAAAAAAATCCTTAGTTGAGTCAGCGTACGAGTAACTTACAAGAACCTAAATGAGTTGAGTCAAACTTACAAAAGTTCTACTTGAATAAGCCTAGCTTTTAGTTAAAACTCTGTTTCTTTAATTAAGAATAGCAATCTCAGCAGATGGTGTCATTGTACTTGCTTTCCGTAATACATTATCTTAAATTGTCTTCAAAGAATTAGAAAAAAAAAAAAATTGTCTTCGAAGAATGCTCTCCTTAACTTTCCTTAAAAGCTACAAGAAGTTCGAACAAATTAATATTTAAAATTGTAATAAGAAACTTTTATCAACAAAAGAAATTTCCCTAAGAAATTATTTGACAAAGTGGCCAACATGTTTGGGAATAAAATCCCATCATGAGTCTCACTCAAGAAATCTCAGTCAAATAAACTGCCGAGAGAATAACAACATAATCACCAGAATTCTTGTAAAAGAAGGATTTTTAATTTAGGAATTGCAATATACTTTTGAAATCAAGCTTTCAACCACTACACAAAATGTGACTATAATTCAACTACCAAAAACCCTATAGAAGGGATACAATATATCGGTAAAAAGACATTTGATCTCCCAAAAGCCCCTACTCATTACTCTATTCTCACTTCAAACAAACATATTAATTAAGGCATTAGAGTGTTTCTCTGGTCCAAGGACTAGCAGACCAACGGTGGCGATCTTTGTATTTTGTAGGTTGTTCATTGTCGGTCAAGCTGTACCAAAAACTGCTTCAACATCTAGGATCTCTCTTTTAGTATATTTATTTTTTTTGATAGACCCACCCATGGGATTGGCTGCAATTTGGCCAATTCGGGCAGCTAATGAGAGAGTTCCCATGTGATCCACCTTCCCAAGCAAATGAACATCACACCTCAAGCATATGAACCCTGGGGGCTCTCATTAGCTACCCAAATTGGCTGCAGTCTGGTCAGCGAATTGCAGCCAACCCTCATCCCTTTGAACCCAACACATTATCCTCTCTTATATTCTTTCAGGGGATTTTGACCATTGGCACAGTCCAAGAATTAGTTGATGGGATACTGATGCTTACTATACCCCACAGCACATCCCATTGGGCCCCGAAGAAGGGAATGTATTTGAAGGAAATAGCAATTAAGCTGAAAAATAGAACTGCCTAAATCAGCACCAAAAGACGTAGGGCATTCAACCAAAGATTTGCTATAATGAGAACTAAATGCTACCTAAAGAACAAATCAACATCATGGGACAACAATTCTTCAGCCATGCTTGTTCAAAACTATAAATGGTACATAACAGCCTACAGAAGATACAGATCCCCCATAGGGTTGGAACCCAGCCAAAACTTGGTCGAGAAACATATTGTTGCCTGTTTGCTCAAGCATCATCTTTTCTATAAGTCAACCCAAGCACAATCAAACCACAGATCTGCACGAAAGGAGCAAATTTATTGATCAGAAAACTCTCATAGCTGACAGTGACAGCAACCTATAATGACCATGAACAAATCAGGGCCAATTACTTGCTGTGTCCAAATGGAAATATAAGTATTCATCTTTGAAAATATAAAAGTTATTATTTTCTGTTAGTTATGTGTCATTATCAAGGATCTGAGGTTAGAAAAATTTGTCCTCAGGACAAAATACAGAAATCTGGTCATGTAGCCAGTACGATTCTATGCCACAGGAAGCCGAAAATTATCAACTTTGAGTCATTCAGAAAGCACAGGATTTTCTGCAGCAAACCTAGGTGATTTGTGAATAATTATTAATCATGACTTGAGATTTAGATAGATAAAGAAATTTCATTGCATGTGGTAACAGTATGTGCATAAAAATGTGGTACAAAGCCCCCAGCTATAACTTCTTACACACTTGACAAAGAAACACATGTGCGAATAGCAGTCTATTTTTTTTTTTTGATAAATAAGAAAGATTATATTAAAAGCGCAAAAGCACAGTCCTGACACACAGGAAGTATACAAAAGGACCGCCTAAGATGAGGAAAAGGAAGAAAAATATATAAGAAAATCATTAAAGCTTATCACTAAGGGATTAGCAGTCTATTTAATCCAAGTGATTAGTTAAGATACAAGCAGAATTACTTTGATATGAAATAATGTCGGTGCAGTTGATGAATAGGCTTCACATAAGTTAAAAATTACATGTTTGAGATCTCAATCAAGAACTAAACAAGTTTCAAAATATGCCTCTAAAGGCAATGGCAAATCAGGGGCTTCCATAGTATCACAGTTTGTAACTTTCTTATAAGATCATAAAACCTAGCACAAAATAGAAAGCCACTGAAATGATAATCCGCTGCTCATGTAATTTTGTTTTCTAAGTGCACAATTTTATTTAAATACAGGACAATTGTGTACCTTAACAGCAGTTATTTATTTCGCGTGGCTCCACAAGGATATAAAGTGGCTTTCCATTAAGCCTGTGTTGTCCCTGAAAGGCATGCAATTTTTAAAGAGCATCTCAATTCCAAATGTGCATTTCAAGTAATATTTCAGAGAAACATAAGAGTACAGTTGGTTATACAATGTGGTAGCACTGAGGAGAAAAAAGTACAAAGCATGAGCATTAAAATAGTAACGTATTTAGCTCAACACTGAATGCTATCAACATGAAAGAAAATGCTCCATGCACATTATGAATACTTTTGTAGAAGGAAAATCTTCAACTTTGAAACCCTCCCTACCACAGCCCCCAACCAAAGAGAGAGTGTGTGAGGTAGGCATAAGATATTGTTACGTGCATTACTTTATTGAAAATGTTTTGAAATCATGTTTTCGTTTCCAAAAAAAAAAAAAAAAAAAAAGAAGTTAAAATATCTTTTCTTGCTTTCACTTTAGGCCCTTTTCCTGTATCATTCTTAATACAACGGTTTTAATTATGAAACAATTAATTGCATCTCAAATCACTTTTCTGTTCCCAACAATAATGGAGATAGAAATCAGGAACTGTTTTCAATTAACAAACATTCACTTAGGATCATTTATTAGTTCTTTGAACAATTCTTCCCACGGTTTCTAAATGTTCTATAACCATATTAGATTCAACAAAGATGCAACAGAAACATACACACATGAAGCTTTGGATCCTCAATAATTCATAAATATTTATTTGGTAACAAATGATATAATCTTTTAAAGACCCAGACTATTTCTTGCTAATTGAAACGAGAGATTTACACTATAATTAGTGATACAAGTTTATTTTCAATAATGATACTTATAATAGGTACTCTGCTATATCAAAACTAATTTTTCTTTCTCCTTTTCCATTGGTTTCCTTAGTAAGTTATTTTACCCAAAGAGGTAACAAAAGGAGAGAACCTATAAATGATTAGCTTGTCGTACTTTTGTAACCAATAGCTTTACATGTTATTTGTCACGGTGTCATCAAATAATTTTATAGTCCTGGAAGGAAGATAAATAATCACATAGATATCTAAGCCAACATATGACAGATGATATTAAAGAATCGTTACAAATAACTAATAATATGACAGGCTGAACTAATTGGAGACCAATAAGTAAGAGACAAACTGACTTAAGTTGTAGGGGTTTAAGCAGTACCTTAACCTCAGGCAACCCAATAACGCATGCACATTCAACCACTTCAGCCCCCACACGTTCTAGATAAACAGCATATTTGCATTCCATAAACTAATTACAAGTTACCTACTGAACCAGTAGAAATGAACACAATAAACTAGAAAAACTGCAATACTTAGAAAAGGTCTAGAACTCACCTAAAAGTCTTATTGCTGCCGACAAAGTCCCACCTGTAGCTACCAAATCGTCGATTACCAATGCACGGTCGCCAGGCTGAACAGCCCCAACATGCATTTCCAGACAATCAGTTCCATACTCCAGGACATACGCTTCTGAAATTACTTCGCCTACACATGCAACATGTGGAAAATTAAATTTCAGTATTAGGGTTCATTATGTGAAGCCCCATTAAAACATCTGAAAAAATTTAATACTAAACCAATAGTACTAAGAACTTGAAAATCCCAAACCTTTCACTTTCAGCAAGCAAGAATAGGTAAGATTTCAAATTTATGTGTGAGCGAGTGAGAGAGAGAGGGAACATACATCCCTTAAAGGCACAGATCCACAAATTTTTCTGGTCCTCTCAATAGTTCCCAGTTCACTATTTCATTAGCTACTCAGTCACGGGTCAGTCACTATACCAGTTCAATAAATTCCCCTTGCTCTTTACAGAACCAACAAGCTGCCCTAAAGGAAGCATTTGTTTAATACAGCTAGATCTAACAAAGGTTGATTAAGTAAGGTGCTGATTAAGATGTAATATGAAACATTTAACTTCCAAAAATTAATTTCTTAACACGTAAGTCATATCAAACATCATTCATCTGTATCTGAAAATTTCTACTAACCTGTAAAAAATTATTAAAATTTATACAAGGTAGACAAGGCTGTAATTCATCACCAGAATATTACTAAAAAAAAAAAAACCCTTTCTTTGAATCAAATTTTAGTTAAAATGGCTAGTTTACAGATCTAGATGCTCATTACACAGTTCGTCAATTACTGAGCTCAATATGGAAATTGTTTGGTGAAAATGGGGAAGATCAAGATGTGAAAAACAAAGCAATATTGTCACACAAGAAATAAATTATATGCCACTCCCTCTTTGATGCTTGACCTCAATTTTCCTAATCTAATTTTCCATTCAATCAACATCTTTGTCAAATATTTTACTTTCCAAAAATGAATTGGGAATAATTGAATGCACCGACAAAGAGCGAGGTAGACAGGTAGTTCCTAATATTCAACAAACAATTGAAATGATAGTTTAGAAGCACCATTTAATTTCAGCTTACCTGGCAACTTTCCGGGTTTACGTAAAGGAACAAACTTTGCGCCGATAGCTAAGGCAATGGACGGACCAAACATGAATCCTCTAGCTTCCACCCCTAGAAATAATTTACTAACATAAGAAGCACGTAAATGAAGCAGAGAAGCAATCAATATTACAGAAATCTAATCCCAATGCTACCATTTTGCACTTCTAAAATCTTTTATATCCAATTCCCATGTTCCCCCAACAAACATGGATTTTGAACACCTTTTTAGATGTTAGAATATAATTTAAATAATTAAGTCTACCATTTCCTATCGGCTTAACCTCGTATGTGACTTAAACATAAAAAAGATACAAAACTCATGCAGAGTGAATGTGCCCAATGTATGTATGTTACTAAAAAGGTTTGTCCCTCAACCCAATTCACCCTTGCCCTGTCATTAGTTTAGTTAGAGAATCAACCCCATGAACTGGGTCTAAGGGAGCAATAGGCACGAGGCTGCCAAGATCGAGGCTAAAAAAAAAAAAAGATAGGGGAAAACAAAATATTTTGCCAAAATTATATAGGCATTCCAGTAATAATGCAAAAGTGTGGGTACAATAGTGAATTTATGCTAAAATTGTGTAACATTTTGGGGTAGTCAAAACAAGGAACCACCAATTCTTGTTTCTCTGTGGGCAATTCCCTGAAATTCTTTTTTCTTGTCAAGGAAAATAAGAACAAGAAGAACAGAGAAATCCCTTTACACCCATTATATCACTAACTAACCCAGTTATGTAGCCACAGAAAAGAGAGTATAAAGTGGGAAATTGATAGTAAAAAAGATGAGTGATAACCAGCAACAACAGAGATGCCCATGTCTCTGTAGCGATCAACGAAAATATCCACCGTGTCCTTAAACGCCTTGTGATCCAGCAACAACGTTGTTATATCTTGGAACATAATTCCTGCCACAAACAAACAAACAAAAAAAAAAAGGAGATAATATGGTCTCTTTTTTTTTTGATGAATTAAAGGAGATAATATGGTCGTTAACAAAGAAGCTAGAGAAAGACGTAAACCAACAAAAAAAAAAAAACCAAAAAAAAACAAGGAAACTCAGAAAGCAAAAGCAAAGCAAGCATTGAAGAATTTGAACCTGGTTTTGGGAAGTGAGGAACAACCCTTATGGCTTCTGAGATGGCTTGGAGCCTTGGGTCTCCCTTCAGTCCATTTTCTGCTGCAAACATTTTTCAAAGAGATTTAGCAAATCTTTTCTCTCTCTCTCTCTGTTTCTCTCTCTCTTCTCTCTCCCCCTCGTCTTGAATAGTGGCTTTTAGGTTTTTCCCTCCTAAACTACTGAGGTGGAAGACTTCCAATTCTCTCTTCTCTCTATGCGAGAGTTATTGTATTTGTGAGTGCTTTAATATGTTGTTGTTGTTGTTGTTGTTGTCCGAACCAGAGCATTAAGCATTTCGAAAATTGATTGAGTTCGTTGTTCACGTCAACGCGATCTTTTAGCGCGTGCTTTTCACGGCGCATGCAAAGCATTAATTGTCTGTCTCTCCTTTCCCATCAGACATCCCCGCCCTACTCTTTTTTTTTTTTTTTTTTAATCTTTCTTTTTCAACTCGTTTCTGCAATTTTTATACTACACTGACTCTTTTGTTTTTTTAACCGCGCTATTCAAAGACTGACAGCCTAGTGATGAGATGAGGATTTGTATCGGTCCCCGTAAAAATCAGGGTATAATTGTCATTGCATATTTTTGTGGATAATTATGTCCTTATTTTTATATAGACCAACTTCTCTCTACCGACTTTTTTGAACGACTAAATAATAAATTATGTTAGAATTAAAAATCTCTATTTTATGAGACGTAATTTTTAATTGATTAAACTATCTCGTAACTCTTTACACTTATTTTATATTAATTGACGTTAAGTGTTTTAAGTGATTTTTCTTTTTTTGCTTTTTTTTCAAAGTGGGTGATAAAAAAAAAGCAATTTAAGCTACTTCAAACACGTAATATTAATTGGTATAAAATAAATATTAAAAAGTAGCATTATATTTACGGTATTAAAATATATATATATATATATATATATATAATATATAATTATATATATATATATATATATATATATATATATTATATATATATGTACGGTTTGTAAATGTTTTTTGAGATTTTTTTTTATTTTTGTTTAAAAAAATATTATGATGTGATATAAATGTAAAAATAGTTTTTAATATTTTATATTATTTGTTAATATTTTTTGTTTTGAAAATAAAAAATATAAGATAAAAAAAAAATGTTATCAAACAAACATGTACTTTCAATTTGAACTGATCCAATTCCAATTAAAACTATACACAAATTGAATCCTTAATATACACAAGATGAGAGAAAGGAGATGAATATGAATGTCAATTCTTATAATTTACTTCTCCAATGGAAATGAAAAATCAAAGAGAAAATGGTTTTGACAAGCACATTCATGAACATGGATGAGCTAACAAAGAGAGAAATTTTGACACTTGTATATTAATAAACCAAAATGGTTTAATTTTTTTTTTTTTTTTGTGACAAACAAAATGGTTTAAATAAGATGTTAGCTAGGATCACATCCCTTCTACGCAATAATAACTCATCTTCAAATCAAGATGCTTGTGGCTTAGAAAATGAAATGGAGATGCTTGGGATGAAATATTAAAACATAATTCTTTATTCTTTGTCCCTTTCTATTTTAAAACAAGATCACTATTCATCACTTAAAAAATATATCACAATCCAAACATTCAAAATAACGTGTCCATGAACATCCATATTAAAAAGAGATCAAACTAAAGACATTCTTCCTTTTTTGTTATGAATTTTGTCATAAAATTCGATAAATAACTAAAGTAAATACAAAGAAGAAAAGGAAAAAAAGAAAAGAAAGAAATAAAGAAGTAATTGCATATATTACTTTTAACATTAGCTCATTTATTGTAAGTTCTCCTTTACCTTTTATCAGTAACTCTATCCATCACAATCATCTTCTCGTTATCTATTCATAGTATAACTCCTTATCACTGCCAACGTGTCAATCATAACACAATAATCACCACTCATATTTATTTTAAGTTATTATTATCATCACCATATTAATTCTCACCATCAATCATTTTCTCTTTTGTTTTTTTATTACGTTTGAAGGGTAATAATAATGTCCACTCATTACTACAATTACTAACTAATTCAATGGAAGTTGCAAATTAGTTGCCAACAAATACCAACCTGCTGGAGTAAAGCGAAGTTTCAACGGTCATATATAATTCTCAAGCAAAAAATAAATAAAACAAAGGAATTAGAAGCACTGCAACTGAGGGAAGGGCTTGATACGTGAGAAGAGATTGAAAATATATATGATAGAAATTTATTTCAAACTGAATTGAAAATTTTCTCTAAATTGGATCGAAAAAATTACCTCAAACCCAGTCTAATGAATTGCCATGTATTTCTTTATTATGTGAGAGGTATATGTTTTGTAATATGATTTACAGAGTTACTATTCCATTAACTAAGCTCTTCTAATGTTTTATATCCAACACAAAGAGGATAGTTGAAGAATCTCTCTCCTCAGCGTTCCTCTCCCTCGCACATGGTCTGAAAAATTGGGCATATATCGGCTTGGTGGAAATGTTGTAGGTAGATCTCAAGCTTAAGATTTGCAAAGGTACATTAGTTTGAGAAGCAAAAGCTTACTTAACTGCAAAGATTATAGTTGGAATTGCTCGAAACCACCATCAAATTCGGTCATTGACCTTTAGCTAAGTATTGTGCTAAAAAATTGTCCAAGGATCATTGGGTTATTGCTGTTAATAATGGGAAAGTTGTGTTAAAGTGAGAAGGCTCTAAAAGAACTATCAGAATCCTTAAAAAGGTCTCGAGTGTGCTATTGATTTGTTGTTTCTGAATGCAATTTATGGCTAATATGTCTCAGGCCTAGTCTTTTGCAAGTCGGCGGCGTGAAAGACCATAATCATTTGAATCTGAAGCAGGATGAACCTGAGTCCCTCAAGGACTATATCTACTAGTTCAATGAGAAAAAGATCAACCGTTGAGGACGCAAACGAAAGTATGATCTCAGCCGCCTCCCTCAATGGGACATCGCCCCAAAGGCCTCTCATGATAGAGTGGGTCAGAAGGCTTCTAACTGCCTTGTAGGGTAGTTTCATAGAAAAGTCTAGTGAAGCCTGTCGTACCTAGAGAGGCCGTGAGAGCGTTGAGGAAGTCTAAGAATGAGCAGACTAAAGGGTCAAAGGAGAAGCATAAAGGATCATCATCAAGAAAAGGAGGCTTAAAAAGGAAGTTGAAGCACTTGAAGAAGCGGGCATCCATAGCTCAAAACAACACCAACTCTACTCCTTCGAATGAAAGAGAAAAAATGGCTAAGTATGTCACTAGACAAGGATGGCCCCAAAACCCTCATTACCAAAGCCATGATCGGAGTCCGCCACTTGAAACCCGAGTTCAGAGCGATTGGTTCCCTCAAAGCGATTAGGATAGGCACGTATCCCCTAGAGACTCCCAAAGCAAGAAAGCTCTCACACATATGGAATGCCCAACATCTGAAGAAGCAAACAAAGTTTCGACTATTTCCCCTCCAAAACAAAAACAAATGAAGCCCTAGTCAAGGGGTTCTGACCAATCAGTGCACGGGCTCAAACATTACCCAGAGATGAAGGCTCCAACCAACCAATTCAACATTGAACGTTTCAATAGTCTCCAAGGCCTTGCCTCGGGTCCACTCAACAAGGCACAAAGACCTTGACTCGGGTCCGCTCGACAAGGCATAAAGAGCTTGACTCAGGTCCATCTGACAAGGAATAAGGCTTCGACAATTTAGCCAAAAATAATTTGACAAAAACCAAGCCACAAGCTCGAAAGGTAAGATCTACAAAACATTCTGAGTGTCGAACATCTAACATTCCGCTCTCAACAAGAAAAGTAGAGTTAACACTGATCACAAGCACACAAAAGATTCTCGATATCCAACTATTTGAACAAGTCAACCATCGGAATCGAGGGATAACTGTTAAAGATACAATCTCACCATGGGACCCACTTGATTTTCATATGTATGGACAAAATATGAGTCCTTCAAATAGGGAGGAAGGATCTAGAGTACTGGGTATTGGGTTGCCAGATACAAGCCCAAGCTGCTATCAAAATGATTAGTTGGTTGGGGCCCGTCATTGATTGGGGCCCATTGAGTAATCGAGGTCTGGTGTTATATCATACTGCTGAAAGTCTTTCATCACTCGGGGATCAAATCCAGTTGTCTATCCCGATCGTTGCTTAGGGTCAAATTATCAATACAACTCCCAAGATGCTATTAGTGATTGATTAGACTCTTATTAAAGAGAGTATCTTCGAACCATATCTCATATCCAACCGTTGCAGAGTACAAGTGCCATGCCTCTAATAGGTTACAATACTCAAACAGGACTAGTATTTCATCAACACTAATAGGAATGAGGTTAACAGTCCAAAGCTCATCTAGTGATTGGGGACCATTGCAGCCCTTGGCTCACTAAGCAGCACAATTCATAAGTGCCCAACGATTGCCTAACGCTGTAGAGCAAGGCCCAGGCCTTTGCTCCATCTTCTACGACTGCCAACAACGATCACCCATCACTATCCATAATAGATGAGTGTCAGCAAGTGAGACCCAGTGTGATCAACTCACAATTCATTAAGCAACCAAATGTAAGTGAAAGTACACGTCATGCCAGTCTCAGTTAGCCTTTCGCTCTATCCAAAGCCTTATGCATGGGTACGGGGATCAATCTTTTGCTGACACGTGGCACCAGTCACATCCAAGGTCACATCAAGCCCCTAATCTCAAGATTTGTGGGGGAAAAACCAGTCTCACTAAAGGCCTCACCAGTATATATATATATACAGGCAACAAGCAGAACCAAAAAAAGGAAAAGACAAGAAAGAAATTACTCTAGAAGATCTCTATCTTCTGTTATTTCAAGAAATCCAAACCATTTTCATACTCCGAAAACAAGCATATTAACTTAAGAATCAGAATGTCTTCAAGTCGGGCCAAGGACTCTCTTACAACTTTTTTATTGTTGTAGGAACTCCATTCTCACACCGGAAAAGTCCTATCCCAGTATAGCTATTGAATGACTATTAGGACCGCTGATTCCTATATGTAAAAAATATCCCAAAAATTGCAGCAACAAAGTACATGTCCCGATCCAAAAAAAAAAAAAATCTCATGCTCATAAATAATCAAATAATATTATTGGTTGGAAAAAATAATATGATTACGCATCAAAGAGATATCATTTTCACTGTTCTCTTTCCATATCATCGTATCTTTGAGACTTAAACCTTTTGCACCTACTCAGATGTAGGCATTTAACATCTTTTACAACCACAATGTACCTTCTCTTCTAAACCTCTTGCGATCATATATGACAAAACGTTCTCTCATTGTATGGGAATCCAGTCAATATCAAATGTCAATGATTTAGTCTACGCATGGGTGGTTGGGAGTAGGATTTTTCACACCCAAATCTTGCCTTTTTTTTTTCAATTTTTTTTTTTTTGGTAAGTAACATCAATCCTGCTATATAATGTCTGATTTCTATATACTTTTCATTGTTCAATGTATCCAACCAACATTGCCCCCATCAAAAGAGCCATTGACTTTCTGTTCCACCATATATTTCATTGGAAACACAGCTGATAAAGTAGGTCAAATTTTCATGAATACTTTATGAAAATTTTTGGTATATATTATCCTTTTAAGATTATCCAAATTTTGGTATATATTGATAAAAAAAAGTTGATAACAAAATAATAAATTTAATTACACTCATTTCACACCTAGTGACCTTGCATAAAAAGTCAGATAAAACACACTACATCGATTGGTGTGAAATTAGTGTAAATAATAGCATTACTATTTTTTTTTAAAAAAAAAAAAAAACTAAAACTTGATAGTAAAATATAGTCTTAACAAAGGTAATATAGTCTTTACTATAAATTACTTACAAACTGACGTGACAACATATATAATATATATAACATTTATCATTTCAGTCATGGAATAATTAAATTTACTTACCAAATTTTATTACTTATTTTTTTTTCTCATATTATATCACATGAATTTATAAGAGAATTCTAATAAAGATTGCACTACTAACCAAATATTTTCATAAAATATCTATACATATATTTCACCTGAACTAACATGATTATACTTTTAAGATGAACAGTACTCATATGGCCACGATCGACATTAATGGTTGTATTACTTTCTTTAACTAATAGGAATAACACTAGTAGAATGCTAACCTTGTACTTTTGAGAACACTGAGGAATGGCATTGTCGTCATTTCAGATAAATTGACGGCTACTAGTTGGCAGAGAATCAAGTAGTAGTAGATTTTGAGATTTTGGAGGGTGGTGGTCCTGACTCCCAAGGGTGGTCCCCCGCTTTGCGTTTATGACGTGACATTACATAATCTGAGCAGCGGTGTCTAGTTGGGCCGTTCATGTGGCACGATTAAAGGAATTATGCAGCTATTGGTCATTGAGATACTGACATGCGTCAAGATTATTATCTATGATTTGTCTTTTTATTGTAAATATATTCACCATAATATATTGTCTTTTATATTTGTGGTTACTGACATGTGTCAAGATTGTGATCTATGAGTTTGTCTTTTTATTGTAAATATATTCACCATAATATATTATCTTTTATATTTGTGGGTCCCAGCAGTTAGATGCGAGCGACGACACCTTTCTAAGTTAACACATGCAAAACCTATCAAAATCCTCATGTGTAAATTTGTGAATCACGCCCCATTTGTCATTGATTGTCGTTGGTGGGAAGAGCACACTAACACATTCAACACCCTACTAAAAAGCTCTCAAATGTGACCAATGATTATTGAAATAAATTGAGCTCAATTAGACTTCACAAAACAAACGATCCGAATCTTGTGTCTAGATTATAATTTATTATTAAGATTACTAATACTTTAGACCGTAGTGGTTCACCTACCCGAACAGGTAAAGATATTCAGCAAATGAATCCCGTAAAGACACGTGAGAATCAGCTGTTATTTTTCTATAAATGAGTTTGAATGAAAACTTTATCCGTTGTTATTTCCTTTTGTTGCAATCTTGCTAAAAGTCAAATTGATTGTCAAAATTTTTGGTGGAAAAAGACAAATGTGGGCTACAAAAGAAATAATTATGGACCCTTGTTCCTTTATATGAATTATTGATCATGTATATCCACATTGATATGCAAGTGTTAGAAACATGCTCGGAAGCATGTGGTCCATCACATTATATTGCTGTGGTCCCACGAGTTAAAATCAACATACAAGATTATTGTTCATATGCACGCAAATGTACCAAGGAAAACATGATCATTAAGAACTTTGGATAGATGACATCTCAAATCTCATAGATTACAATATCCCATATTTCTATCTTTTTATGAGGTCGTGTAAGGTCCTTTTGGACGGCACAAATCCACCATCGTACTTTAAGATCTTGAGTGTTAAAAAATGACGTGCAAAAAAGATCAATGCATGCGAGATCTTCACGCAAATCAAAGAAAAAGTTAAGCGTATCGAACATAAGAGCCCATGCCAATCTTTGCATGAACCCAACCCCCCCCCCCCCAAAAAAAAAATAAAAAAAAGATGTAAAATGAAAATACAGCGAATATAATTTTTCTTTTACATGCTTTCACTAAAAAATAAAACTATAAAACTCTCTAAAATGAAAATAATATGAATAACTCTGGATACTCTTTCATCTAAATTTATTCTGCACATTGTTGTAGAGCCGCCGCCTTCGCCAAAAGATATTGAAATGGCTTACAAAAACAAAAATAATAAATTGAATAGTAAATCTTTCTCCAATTTTGAAACTTTGATAATAGGATTTAAATTATAGTATTCTCTCAATTTTTTATGATAAAATTTAAGTTAGAATAAATTATTTTAATAATTTTAATTGTTAAATTAGAGAAAAAAAAACATAAATCAAGCCAAAAAATATTTACAGTGAACTATATATATGAAGGGATTTTGATGTACAACATGTAGTGTTTATCATGAACCAAGTTACTAAGTGACGAAAATCAATAAGATTTAATTAGTATTATATTATGTTAAAAAAATTAATTTAAAATGGAAAAAATAGGAAGACAGGATGACAATAGACTTAAGGCAGGATCTCGAGGATGATATTTTAAAAACGTATTTTATCCTCGTTCCCATGATACAATGAAACCCGACTCACAATCAACATTACTCTAGAATAGCACCAAGAATAACAAAACACCCTTTAAGTGAGAATGAGCAAAATTCACAAAATATTTGTATGAAAGTGCAAAGCGTGCCTCGTAGCAATGAAAGCCCATTGCCTATGCACGTGATGTAGGCTACATTGCCGCTACGACGACTTATCTCTCTCCATCACCTAAGATAGAATTAGAGTGATAAGGGTATCTATATAGGTGTTAGCTTCACAATCTCTAATCAATGTGACTATGTGAGACTGAAGGAGTATTTTCAATTGAAAAATGCTTAAATATTTACTAGAAATTTTTTTAGGGGATCAATTAATATTTTTTTTTTTATTTTAAATCAAATGGGACTCACATCTTCAAATAAAGATATGTGCCCTACTTGATTTAAAAAATAAAAAAAAATGTTAGTTAATCTCCTAAAAAGATTTCTAATATATGTTCTATTACTCCTCTTTCCAATTCCATTTATTTCAAAGTTTTGGATTTTCCTCCCACATTTTGGATAGCAATTGATTAGATGTATATCCACTATATGATACGCACATGTAATAAAAGAGAAAAAAAAAACTTTGAGATCATGCTAATTTTAGTTCTCTGTTTTCATTTTCAATGACATATGCTCTAAAAATTCACTTTGATGTTTATTGAGGAAGAATTTTTTTTTAATCAATGTTATTTTATTAATATATTTATCGAAATAATGGGCCGCTCGAGGAATGCTTTTTAGGAGACGAGAAAATTGGGAAAATTCTCTCTCTCTCTCCTCCTTTTTGGAGTGCTGCTTTTGAATTTTGTGATTGATATGAAATTAGAGATCCGTTTAAGATTCGGACCACGTATGTGAGTGCATGATGTTTACTTTTAAACATTGCGATTGTCATCCCCCTTTTCCCCCTATTGTTATCAAAAAAGAAAAAAAAGAAAACAAAGACCATTGTGGTGGCCAGCAACCTCATTCCATGAAATAATGATTAGCCTATCTGCATTCCTTATCTTAGCTAAATTCTAATCATATATAGTTTTATCCACTCTATTATAAAATCTTCTCTCCTTAGAAAAGCGATCCTTCGGGCCCCATTCTCTAAGATTGAGTTTGTAAAACTAAGATTCTCTCTCTCTCCTCTCATGTTTTGAGTACATATGAGGGGAGAACAATGTATTTCAATATGTTTATTTGATTGAAGGTGCGTTTGGCCCGGCCAAAAGTACATTTTTAAACAAATTTGCGAAAATTGTCGTGTTTCAAAGTGTGTTTGAAAAAAATAACAGTTTGAAGATGTGATTCAGGTTTTCCAACTACAAGAAAATGGGTACGTTTTTAAAAAGTACAATTTTAAAGGTTGAATTGTAATTTTACCAAATATTTAATATTTTTTTCAAACATTACGTTTTCATTAACTGCATCATAAGATCGCTATTTGTTAAAAGTAATGCTAAAAATTATATTTTTATCACACAATTATTCATAATACTAACATGACAGTCCTAACCCTTGGATCAGTTATTGTTAAAAAAAAAAAAACAAAAGATTTGATATAGTGAGATATTTATAAGAGAAAAATGTGATATATAAACCTACTTTTTTTTAAAACCACACGTTTGAAAAAGCTAAACCAAATGAACTGAACATGGAGTCACTTGCGCAAATGGTATACTTTATGGGCCTGTGGCCCATGTGAGATTGAGACGAAGATAGCGGCTATCTCAAGATAGTGTCAAGCACTTTAAAAAAGAAAAAGAAAAAAAAAAAGATAATGTCAAGCAGAATAGCCTAGGAGCTGTTTGGTAACTCAATTTAAAAAATAATTTGTTACAGAAAAAAAAATGGATTATTTATGAGTACCACCATGGTTATTAAATTAAGAGCACTATAGTTTTAGTAAATAGTTATTAAGTTGACAATATTTGAGCAACGTGGATCGTTTTCTTTGGGCCAGAAAGTGATCCATACAAGAATGGGTTGATTCGAAGAGAGAACTGAAAAGAAAAGAAGAAAGGAAAGTGAAAGATGAAGAAAAGTTCATTAATCCTTTTCTAAGAAAAGGCCAAAACCGTGACAAGAGGCAACTATATATATTATGAGTAAAAGGCCCAGTAGTTGTCCAAATTTTAAAGTTAAAAAAGATCATCCCTTTTTCAAAAAAGTCCAACACATGGAAAACGATGCCGTCTGGCATAAAATAATAAAGAATATCATACATAAGCTTTTGAGCAATAAGGACAAAATACCTTTCAAACTGTGTGTTGGAGGTTCTCTAATTCAGTTTATTTAGCTAATAAGTATTTATTAAAAGTTTGTAATTTTTTTACATGTATTTTTGATACAGTGGGTTTGAAGAGTTGAACTGATGTTATACCAGATCCTGACAAGCTACTACTATACTAAAGTTGATAAGATATAATCAACATAAATATTGTAGGACAAAAATATCATAATCCATAGCCGAGACAATCGAGAGAGTGTAGAATCAAGAGCATGAACCTCCTCCTTTTGAGATTCATCACCACCACCCTCTTCTTAAAAAAGTCACTTCTGAAAAAAGTCTTCACATCAACCTCAACTTTTTTTTTCTTTTTCTTTTTTAATTCCATATCAACCTCAACTTGCATAGTTGCACTGCCGTAGCCGAAACAACTGAAAGAGCTGAGTTTTTTTCTTTTTTTTTTTTTTTTTGAAATTTCACTTATTCCTGAATTGTTATGCCTTTTATAATTTTTTCTCTAAATTTCAAAGCCTCTCAATTTAGTATATTTTAATTTTAATTTTTTACAATGTCTCCCTTCCGTTAGTCAATTCTGTTAAGTCAGACGGTCAAAGGAGTGAAATAACTTTTATGCTCCTAACTTTTTTAAAAAATTACAAATTTACCCTTATTTTCGAATAAAAAATTTTGTTTGGGTCAAACTTGTGATTCAGCGTTGGGTCACGCCGTGACTCAGTCGTGGGTCACTTTTTTTTAAAAAAAAAAAAATTGAAAATTGAAAAATATTAAGGGTAGTTAAGTAATTTAACACCCTTCAGTTATGATTTAACGAAAAATTTTAACAGAGTGGGAACATTACAAAAAATTAAAATTTAAATACACTAAATTGAGAGATTTTGAAGCTTGGAAGGAAAATTGCAAAAGACATGACAGGTCAGGAATATAAGTAAAATTTTCCTTTTTTTTTTTTTTTAGTAATGCTTAGTGTTCAATTTTATCAAATTTCTTTCATATTTGTTTTAAAAAAAAAAAAGAAAAAAAGTTGGATGGAATTCAACGCTTAGCATTACCTGTTTTTTTTCTTTTCTTTTTTTAATTGAAAGAGTTTTTTTTTTTAAAAAATAAATATAATCGAAAGGGTTTCACATTGACAGGTGGGAGGACATGAGTGGCCACCATCAACCATTCGTGGTCTCGCAGCCAGCAGATCTTCTCTCTCCATGTACGCGTAGAATATCTTTTATCCATATTTTTTTGCCCTCTTTGACAAGGAAGGCTTAACAGTATGAGTTCCAATCTCTTATGGTCGGCGGCGCAACTTAGCCTATTTCCTTAATAATGTATTAACAACAAAAAACGAAAATTGTGGTCGTGGCTAACGTGAGCCTTTCCTTCGGGTCTTTTCCGTTCGATTCCTTTCTCCACTCAGAAGCCCTCCCTCCCTTTTCTTTTCACTATATAATCTCTCTTTCTCCCTCTCTCAGATAACTTGTGTGTTTGTGTTGGTGTAATATATATTGGGTGAGATTGGTTTGAAAGGCTGAGCGATTGATCAGAGAAAAGAGTAGATCATAGTTGGAGGGAGCGCGGATGTGCGCCCCAGAGGTGCGCCATGGCGTCCTCTGCCGCTCTTCGCTCCAATCTTCCCACCACCTTTTGTCACCTTCGCTCCAAGGTATCCCTCTCTGTGTGTGAATGTTTATTTCCTGGTTTAATCATAATCTATTATTGCGTTTTTTTTACTTTTAAAGATTCTGATGTTTGCATAATGTTGAAAGAAACAATTAAAAAGAAAAGAAGAACTGGGGAATAAAATAAGAAGATATAAACAAATAATGGGAAATGTCGACTATGAAATTTGGTGAGTTGCTTGGCTTGTTCATTCCAGGTATTTGTATCATTGCATTGGGGAATCTATATTTGATTAATTGAAAAAAAAAAAGTGTGAGAACAACTTAAATTAAGAAGGCAAGATATACATTCCGAGCGAAGAAAAAATTCTAGGGTTAAATCATTTGGGAACTGACCTGTAAAGGAACCAAACTAGTTTTTTGTTTTGGGGGGGGAATTGGTGGTGTTATTCATTGGGATTGTTGTACAAAATCAAAAGTTATTTAGCACAAGGAGGTGGAGCTCTTGGACAACAGTAAAGATGAATCATTAGTGAAGGATCTTCGAGATAAATCTGGTTCTCCGATAATGGTTGAAGAACCCCTTGTAACCATCGATTGGCCTGTGCTCTTTAATGCCTTTTTAGCTCATTTGAAAGGACAAGGATGTGTCCTTCAATGCGCCAAGTATAATCTTACTAAATTATATGATAGAAAATATGATTCTAAAGAAATTTAGTATTTTTGGCATATACTGGCAAAAATGTGGTTTGTATGATTTTGTTTCTTGCTCATTGCATTCATACTTATATTAAATAAACTTTTGTGACAGTTGACAAGATTCGGTCTACTCCCTTCAAAGACTTTGAAATATTTTTTGACGAAATTGGCCAATATTTGGACAAAACTTTGGTAAATTGTAGATAAAACTAAACTTAATATTTGTGTGCTCTCCACAGAATTTTAAATTTCAAATGATTTCATGAGCGTCATAGCAAAACATTTTTGTCCCTACGCATGGACATTTGAGATTATCACAAAATCTAAATATGATTTTTGACTTTTTAATTATTCCTTTATCATGTATCTTCACTGTCTTCTATGTTTCTCTCATGAATTTAGTCTCTATGATGTGAATCTCCTTTATGGGAAGTAGCCATTCTATTCATAGTTCCTTTAGTACATTTTTTGTAGTTCTTCACATCGGATTCTGACTTATCCCCCCCCCCCCTCCCCCCAAAAAAAGAAAAAAAGAAGAAGAGAGGGCTCGATAGGTTTCCAAATGTATGAGCAAATATTTATTGTTGTATAATTTTTTTTGCAGTTATGCTCCTTGAGGCTCAACAAGAAGCAGGAAAAACTAGCTTTTATGAAAACGTCAAAAAGACGTGGCTGCTCCTTGAAGGTCATCAGGTCAGTCTTAAATAACACGAAGTTGAGCATTAATGATAATGGGGCGACTGAACCTGCAAAGGTTCTTCTTGAGAGATTGTTTGCGCAGACACAGAAACTGGAAGAACAGATGAGCAGAGATTCTCATCTCTCTGAAGATGTTCGACTGGGGCTTAACCTTGAGATCCTGGAGTCTGATCTTCAGGCTGCATTGGCATCCCTGATGAAAAAGGAAGAAGATCTACAGGATGCTGAAAGGATAGTCTTGTTGGAGCACAGTGAATTAAACCGTGCAAAGGAGGAGTTGAAGCAACGTGAAGAAGAAATTGTTGCTGCTTGCTGTAAGCATGAACGACTAGAAGAAGAGCTGAAGCAAGCTAATCTTAGTTTAGCTTCTCAAGCCAGACAGATAGAAGATTTAAAGCTTCAACTCAAGGAGAGAGACGAGGAGACTGCAGCTGCCCTATCTGCACTATCTTTGAAAGAAGACGAAATGAAAAAAATGAGAAATGAACTGGTGAAGAAGAGTGAAGAAGCTGCCAAGACTGATTCTGAACTTAAATCTAAAGCTCAGCTCTTAAATGAAGCCAATGAAATCATGCGAAAGCAAGAAGATGAGCTTCAAGGACTCCGGAAAGCTTTCCAGGAGAAAGAAGAAAAACTTGTAGTTTCGATGACCCTGAGGAAACTTGAAGAGGAGAAGTTAAATGTTGCAGAGGCCAATTTAGAGAAGCGGACAATGGAATGGTTATTATCACAGGAAGAACTGAAGAAGCTGGCTGAAGAAGCAACCCAACATGCAAGGGAAACGAATGAAACTCTTGAGGATTTCAGAAGAGTAAAAAAGCTTCTTGATGACGTGAGGTCTGAGTTGGTTTCTTCTCAGAAATCTTTGGCATCTTCTCGACAGAAAATGGAAGAACAAGAGGTGCAGCTGGAAAAGCAACTATCAGAACTTGAAGAACAGAAGAAAAGTGTTATGTCTTACATGGTGAGTTTGAAGGATGCCCAAATAGAAGTAGAGACTGAGAGAGTGAAGCTTAGGGTTGCAGAGGCTCGAAATAAGGAGCTTGAACTGGACTTATCCATAGAGAAAGAGCTAACGGAGGAGTTGCAGGAGAAGTTGAAGAAAGAGAGATCTTCTCTGCAGGAGGCAATCCAGGAGATGTCGTTTCTTCAGAAAGAGCTTGAGCAAAAAAACAAAGAATTTGAAGAGATGCATAATATTCTTCAGGTTAAAGAGTCAGAGTCGGTGGATGCTAAGCTAGAAATCCAGCATTTGAAATCTGAGCAGGCTGCACTCCAGCTTATCTTGGAGGAGAAAGACTTGGAACTCTTAAATGCGAGGACAAAGTTAGAGGAGTTAAACGAGGAAATTGGAGAGTTAAAGATGCTTATGAACAGTAGAGAGGATCAGCTTATCCAGGCCACAACTATGCTAAAGGAGAAAGACGAACATGTTCAGATGATGCAAGACGAGTTAAATGATGCAAAGCTGAAATTCTCTGAAGCTGAAACTGTGGCTGAACGGATTGTAGAGCTTACAAATAAACTGGTCACCTCTATCAAGGATGAAAACTCTAACGCAATGGGAGCATTTGATGACATGGGCCACACTTCACTCAAGCAACTATTGGAGAAACCTAAGGATGTGTTTAGCATGCAGAAAAGACAACTTGAGACTGAGCTCAAGTTGACCATAGAAAGCTTAAGAATGAAAGAAATGGAAGTACTAGCTGTAGAGAGGGCTCTAACAATCAAAGACGAGGAGCTCAGAACTGTTCGTGGGAGATTAGATGGAAAGGAGAAAGAACTAAAAAAGATGAAGGAAGAAATGAAAGAAGATGCTAATGATCTAAGGAAGCTTTACACTTTGGCACAAGAGAGAATAGGTGATACAAGTATTGGGGACTTGGCAATTGAGAAGCTTCAACTTGAGGCAGCTCAACTGGAAGTTGAAGCTGCAACTTGTGCTCTCCACAAACTTGCTGACATGAGTCGAGAACTTTTGAATAAAGCTAGCCTTAGCCTTGATGCTGATAGTGATGTAAGTGTCTTCCCTCAAAATGGCTCTGATACTAGTATAGGTGTGGTTGATCGTGGTGAATGTTTAGCAGCGGTTAAATCGGAAGTTGTTCGGCTTTCTGCTTTGACTGAGCAGCTTGTGCGAGGGGCTGGTATTGTTGTTGCGGATTAGTAAACAATGAAGCTTGTGACCAGACATTGTATATGGATATCTTATAGCTTTGACTTCTATGTGAGCAATAAGCCATTATGGATCCGCTCCTCTGTTTTAACCTTGTTGAGATCCAATTTCCACATGTGAAAGCTTTGTTTCTTTGCTGTATACTAACTAATTTTTCCTCGTGAGGATGTTGTAAAAATTAATTTTGTTCTTTTAGATCTTTTGATAACGAATCTTGGTTATGTCTATTGGTGTATCTACAATGAATAGTGAACCCACTCATGCACACTCAGGAACAAAGATATTCACAATTAAACTTCTCGAAGTGCTGTGAGTAGGTTTCTCTGGTTCCTCCCCCTTTTTTTCTTTAAGCAACAAGAGGGAAAGGGGGAGGAAGATTACAGCAAAACAAAGAAAAGGGCTGGGAAACCCTACAATAAGCCTGAATACAACTATATCAGCGCACGAAAGCATACAAAATAAAAGGGAATGTGCCAAATGAATGACACAACATTATGGTTTCTTAGCACAAACACCAAGAAAAGTGGCCACAAGTTTAGGTGGTTTGTGATGTCATATTAGAGACGGCACGAGAAAAGGCATGAGCCTCACAAGGTCTATCAATCTTTCCCGTACCAAAGACGGCATTTCTAAGAGGCACGGGAAGGGGTAAGAACATCAAAAGGTTTGTCAACCCTTCTCGAACTCCCACTAAAAATTCGCTACAATAGTATTTCAGAATGAAAACCACAACAAGGATGACACTGATGATGGAAGGATCGTAACCACTGGTGGGATGCACCAGCACGATGTCCAGAGAATACCATTAAGATATGAGAATCTTTATAGCCCAAAAGAGGAAACCAACCATGGAGAACCATAACTGGAGCACAGGAGGACTCTGAGCAGACACAAGGCCTAAAACGAAGAGGAAATGGTGGCGGCGCGTGCACTCCAATGATGATGACGGTGGTTGAAGCAGAGGAGGTGGAGAGAGAGTGCGTGCGTCGAGATGGGGGACAAAACTCTGTAGATCTGACTTTGTTGCAGTTAAAGAAAAAAAAAAAGATCAACAGAGAAAGAAAGGGGAAGGGAGGAGATATGGAGACATAACCACTCACGGAAAGAGGAGAAGTCTCACCAGGAGACGGCAAAGAAAAAAAAATCCTTTTCTGGAGCTTCTCTCTCTTCAACAAGAGAGAAGAGCTTTTTGTATTAGTTTCTCTGGTGTCTCCTTGAAGGAGGTGATCGTATGATATAACCATCAGCATTCCATCCAAAGCATTAATAAAGTCCAACGATGCTTGACAGAATGTGAAAATGAGCATAAAACTGCGTACTTTCTGATCAGTTTCATTCAGCAATCACCATAGAAATGTTCCACTCTAAATAACTACTAACTTGGGATGGAGGTATAGGAAGTGGCAAGGGATAAGAAGCTACAAAATATATGAGCATTCGTGTTCGCGTGTTGAGTTTGGGTTGGGTCGAAGAGTGAATATAAAATTATATAGGTCAATTTTACCAGAATCATTTAATTAAATAGGTAAGACCCATCAATCTTAACTCACTAATTTCATGTTGAATTCGTGTCGAGTTCGCAGATTGTGTCAAAAATTGTCAACCCTAAATGTTGTATGTCGGATTCGAATTATGTCAAAACATGAGTATAAAATTATATAGGTCAATCATAACTCGTCCCATTTAATTAAACAGGTCAAACCCCTCAATTTTTACTCGCTAATTTCGTACTGGGTTCTTGTCAAGTTCATGAATCGTGTAAAACATTTTCAGCTCTAAAAATACCATACGTAAAAATTGTCCCAAGAATTCAAAAGAGCTTTTCCATTTGGTTCAGAAAACAGAAATATGTAGTGTAGCAAGCTGAATAGCAAAATACCAGTAATATGACAAACAATTGATATGTGGAAGTTTTCTCTCTGTTTGACGAGAAAGCTGACGCAGATTCTCCTTCAGAGCCAGAGGGTTTCTTCTCAAACCACATCATCTTCCTTTTTTATTTAATTGCTGGGACATCACAATTGATAAGGGAAAGCTTGGCTCAACCTGGTTCACGAGGGTTTTTCTTCTACACCATATATTGGCCTACAATACGTCCAAATTCAACATCAATGGAAGTAGCCCAAAAAAGAACCAATAAACCCACAGCTGCAAACTGTCACCATATTCATAAACCCATCCTGGGTTTGAAAGAGCATGTGCACGAGCTAAACCAACGAATATAACAATAATTACAGCATATTACTCAACTAGCATAAGTGCGTCTTTACAATTTTATGAACATCCAGACGTATGTTTGCGCTGAAGCAATAAATAAACATTTAGTTCCTATTGCACTTCAGCCAAGAGTCAGTACAATGCCCTACACTAGCTAACATGCCAGCTACGTGAATTTATATGAGCTTTAGCAAAGTTAACTAGCTTTGGGGCAAATAAGCTAAGCAGAAGAACTACCGAACAGTGCTAGCACCTTCTCTGAAAAGGATATTTGCCACTTTTGGAGGGATCCATGCAGGGTTGCCACCATTTTGGCTATCCATGTGTTCACTGTCAGTTTGTATGGCACTGACCTGTCGCTTCTTTGCTTTCGAAATCCCCGTTTTCTTTCCAACAAAGATGCCTAGCCTCATGGCTGTAAATAGGCCCAGTGTAATCAGAAGTGGTCTCACTGCCCAGTGAAAATCCTCAAGGTGCTGATACTTGTTTACCATCCCTGGGCAAGTGTTAAATGTAACCACTTCTACTTCAGCTGGATCAACCAAGTAGGTGGTCCCTTCATCTCCAAAAGTCAAAATCCCGGGGAACTTGACAATAAGGCACCCGTTCGGTAGGATCCACCAAATCCTCCCTGTAGCCCAAGCACCACCCCTTTTACGAGGCCATTCGAATCGAGGGCTCAGAACATTGGCTTTCAGTCTAACAAACTGGCCAACACAGTAAGATTCCGCCATCTGGAACTCAGAAGAGCTTCCCTTCCAAAGAGTTCCCATCCCTATCAATCCAACAGCCACAGTTCCATCACGATTGATGGAATGAATAATACCCACTGGTGAGTGCTTCTTGTTTTCTTCCTTCAAGCGTACCCAATCACCAGCTGCCAAGCCAATTGTGACCCGCTCCAGAGTTGAGACATGAACCCTTAATGGGTCATGGATGCCATGGACCCTCACCAAAACAAAACCATCTCTATCTGTGTCGCGTTCTAAACCCACAACTGTTCCTTCTGGGATGTCCATGTTTTCAGGTTTGCAGGAGTTTGGTGGCTTTCTGGAACGCACCGTGTCACCCACTTGCAGATGATCCTTTGCAAGGAACCACTCTGTGTAACCAGTGTTACTTGATTTTTCCAAGATTGATCTACTTCCAAGACCTGTCCAGCCTCCATCATTGTTGATGGTATTCTTCAAGCTGCAAATTTTGTGACGACCAATAACATAAAAATACAAGTCGTAAACAACAGAACTTTAATTTTTCCCAATCACAATACTACCAACTAGCTGAAAGATTATCTCAATGGGGAAAAGAAAAGGAAAAGCCGAAAGATTTACTATACTAAAAGGCATCTTCTGAGAATAACAGTTCTAATCTTTTCATAAAAGGCATCTTTCCACAAAGGTACAGTTTGGTTTCTCAATTCTCATATTGGCAGATTGATAAGCCTTAGATGCTGGGAGGTCAACTTCAGCCATAGCAACAGGTAGTGAGCTTGCTAGCTCCAATGTCAACAATACAGTCACCAACCATTAAGCATCTATGCAGGTCCATAAGAAAATTAAGGAAAATAAGACATGGTTTTCTTTAAAATAAATGTAAGAAATGGCATTTAACAGAATAATGAGTGATTTCATAATGTATATCACTATTGGAATCCCTCTAATTTATATTACACACTTTTTAAGTTACGAACTTGTCCCGTAATGTGGACATTTACTTTTTCCTGTTGTATATAATGACCTCAAGTGGTTACACTAAGTAATTTGCTTCCACACCACAAGTAATGATTTGATCATTTATTGGGGACAGCTGCTTAGAGATATTTTGTAATGTAAACTATCTATAAAGAATTGACAAACAAATAGAAGCAACAAAATGCAACTGAGCTCAGCATATTATCAGCCATGGGAATCCAAATTGATTTTCATAGACAAGTATATCTATCATGATTTCATTCATGAAACTTCTTCATATGCATAACACAAGTCTTTTGACTTAAAGACAAATATGCATGTAGGCATGCAAAAACACACACATACACGCATGACACGTCCAATGTAGACATGCAATAGACATAAATAGTCACGGACAATTATAAAATGATATCATTCTGAATGAGAAAAGAGAATTCCGAGTATTCCTTCGTTTACTATTCTCTTTTCTTCTCCTGGTGTTCACATCCTCGTGCACCAGAAAACAATCAAACTTGCAACTAAGAATCACGTCAATTGAGTTTGAGTCAATCATTCACTCTCTCCTTCTATTTCATTTCTCATGAATGCATCTGCCATCAAGAACACACCTGTCATGTTTCAAACCCTAAGAAACTTGTGTACTCCTACCAACCAGGTGAACTATGATACTGGCACATACTGCATTTCCAACTAGGGAAGTCAGTTCCTCATTTCCTGACGTGATCAATTAAAACTGCATTTCAGCCAAAAATGGCTACCTCAAAAACCAGCCGTCTACTACACTATCAACTTTTGATCCACAGTTTCATTTCTATTACAGTATTTTCATTAATAACGTTCGCTTCAAATTGGAGTCATTATTTTCAATTAAAATAAAACATTTAATCTACTAAACAAGACTTACTAGTAGTAAGTTTTGATTTTAATCTAACTGGTCAGATAGTAATCCTGAAAAACCAAAAACCTAAGAAACTGTAACTAAATCTTGCATGTCAAGATAAGTTAATATGAGCAACTAAGGGATATCTAGCTTTTTATCAATGTGCTTACTTAAAAATGTTAAAGTATTGATTAAATGATAAAATTTACCCATTCCTATCAGATTAAGCTTTTAAGACAAATAGTGATTTAACGAAAAATAGGTTCACTCTCTGCTTCCCTCAGGAGGTTTGGGGTTAGGAACATGATTTTTTTTAACCGAGCCCTGTTGCAAAAATGCTTTGGCGTTATGCTACTGAGAGAGAGGCTTTATGGAGATCGGTGGTGGGGCAAGTGGTGCTCCAACGTGGTGTACGAGGCCTATGGTGGGGGTGTGGAAAAACATTAAGAGGGGCTGGGGGAATTTCCCTAGATTTGTGAGATTTGAGATGGGAGACAAATCTAAGATTTGGTGCTAGCATGGCGTATGGTGTGGAGATCAGCCCTTGAACCAAGCTTTCCTAGTGTTGTTTAGTATTGCGAGACCACACGTGCTTTATAGGGTGCTATATTCAGTCGTATTGGGTTAGTTTGGTTATGCTTAGAAAATTTGTTGACCTTTTCGCTTGTTGAAGAGGGTTGAGAAGTAGTCATCAGTGTGTAGCTATGTGAAAGTTGGTTCCGGCATGGCTTTTGTGGTGTCTTTGGACGAAAAGAAATAATAGATGTTTCAAAGATCGCGAGAGGACAGTGGTGAATCTAAAGTCTTTCTTCTTCAAAACCCTTTACCTCTGAATAGGCACATTAGATTTTTATATGCCTAGTTCATGATTTTCTCAACTTGTTTTCTCTTTCGAGCTAGGTGTTTGTCTTGTATATTCCTTGTGTACTTGGGTTGCGTTTTTTGCGTACTTAATAATATTTTGTTTACTTATAAAAAAAAAAAAAAACAAAAAGTATTGCTCACTTTAAGGAGGCCTCAGTGACAAACCATATGCTGTTTTTCGAATGACACTTGTGAATGGAATATTACCTTTATTAGATCCATGCATGATTGAGAGATGGAGTTGGTCACTTCATTCTTTAATTTCTTGTACTCTACCAGGTTGAGTTGAGGTGGTGAGGTTTGGATCTATTGGATCCCTTCCAAAAGGCAGACATTTCAAGTCAGATCTTTTTATCATGCGCTTAGCCCCACTGCTAGCCTTTCTTTCTCTTGGAAGAGCATTTGGATAAATAAGAAACCTTTGAGAGTGAGTTTCTTTGTTTGTATAGCAATGTAGGAAAGATATTGACCTTGGATTATCTAAGAAAGAGAAACTTCATAGTGATAGATTGATGTTGCATGTACAAAAAGAGCGGGGAATCCATCAATCATCTTCTGCTTCATTGCGAAGTAGCTAAAGACTTGTGGATATCAATTTTCCGTCTTTTCGGGACAGAGTGGGTAATGCCCCAACGGGTAGTGGAGTTATTGACTAGTTGAAGAGGCCAATTTGGTAGTCACCGTAATTTAGAAGTCTGGAGGATGATTCCCCTTTGGTGATGTGGTGTATCTAGAGAGAACAAAATTCCCGAAATTTTGAAGATTTTGAGAGAATGGTGGTAGAGTTAAAAGAAATATTGTTCAAAACACTTTATGGGTGAATGGTTGCTATCAACGGTTATCGCTTTTCTAATTTCTATAATTTATGAGTTTGTGTTCTTCTTCTTCTCCCTAATTGGGTGTCGCTCGTGTATAATCCCATATATTTGTGTTGCACCTCTTTACACCGTGTAATAAGATTGAATTACTTATTAAAAAAAAACAACTCACGTGCCCAAACACGACAACCAATGAGCAGACCAAGTGTAACATGATGATAAATTCCTACAGCTAACTCAAAAGGAAACCTACTATATCAGGAGAGGTTTTGATATCTATAAACACAGAACAAAACATACAAATTGAAGAGGAGAGGTACCTTTGAAGCACATGCAATATGTCTGTCATCAAAGGACGACTCCTCAAGTCATACTCAAAGCAACCAAGAAGAACATTCTCAAGTAGTGGAGGAAGGCCATCAGGGATACATGGCTTTTCTTGCTTTCTAACAACTGAATGATAAATTTCATCTACAGATCTCCCACGCCAAGGCTGAACACCAGTCAACATTTCAACAATGCTGCACCCATATCCCCATGAATCGGTCTCCAATGATATTGGACCTCTCACTTCTGGTTGCCATTGCTCTGGAGCCATATAGTTTGGTGTTCCAAGCCTGCGAGCCATATCTGAGCTTGGCAATGGAATACCAACCAGTAGATACGGAATACCAAAATCTCCTAGAATTGCTTGATCATTTTCATTAAGAAGCACATTAGAAGGTTTAAGGTTAAGCACTAAAATCCCTTTTGAGTGCAGTTTCAGAATTCCCTGAGCCAAATCAATACCATACCTGCAACCAGTAGCATACACTCATAATTGAACACTCAATGCTTTGATGTTTTTATGCATTAAACAGACACACATTAAAAGCATACTCTTCTATCTAATCCGAACCCAACCCACCTCAAAACATCAGGCAATGAATGATTCCCTCCTCGAAGGCAAGCCATTTTGTCACCAACCGATCCCTCGTAGAATTTCATAACGATGCATATCTGTAATATACCAAATAAAAAATCATTATTTAGCAACCTTGATGTCAGATAACACAATCCCCCCACAGTGCATCAAATACAAATACTCTACCTTTCCACTAATAATTGAAACTTTTTGAAAATGATATGTCTACTTCTCCTTTATTTTTAAGTTTTTAAGAATGTTTTGTGATTGGATTTGTTAATATTTGTTTTTGAGAGAACTTTAACAAATGTAAGCTTTGAGTTAAAAGAATTTATTTATTTATTTTTTGCTTAGATGCTGTAATAAAAAAAAAAAAAAAATACACCATACAAGTATTGTAGTTTTTTAATAGTTCAGAATTAATTTTATCCTCTCTCTAAATTTGCAATGTTGAAAAAAATTACATTACATATGTATTAGTTTTTAACAGCACCTAATAAGTCATTTTTTAAGAGTAATCTTATGGGTAACTACAACTTTTGTTATAAGGTTATTTCCAAATTGACGTCAATCTATAATTGGTGAAATAATTAAGCAAAAGATATGGTTGATCAATTTCTCTTAAATATTTCACCAATAAAGGATTCCATATTAGTTTGTAAATAATTTTGTAGTTAAAGTTGTAGTTTTTCAAATATTTTCTATTTTTTAAATTGACACGTATTTTTAGAATGTATTAAATTGAAACGTATTTTTAAAGGACAGAAATTAGCTACAAACCGGTTTGTAGCAATTAGCTACAAACCAGTCTAATAAAATGACATATGTCTCTTAGCATGTGAGAAGCACATATTTTTTAATAACATGTGCTTCTCACATGCTTTTTTTAATACATTAATAAAAAACATGTGCTTCTTACATGCTAAGAGACACATGTCATTTTATTAGATTGGTTTGTAGCTAATTGCTACAAACCAGTTTGTAGCTAATTTCTGTCCATTTTTAAAACATGTGATTTTCATATGTAATTTTAAAAATGTATATAAAAAAATTAAATATTTTATAAAAATACATGTAAAAATTACATATTCTAAATACATGTGTCAATTTAAATGGAATTGAAATAATTTATTCTAACTCAATTTAAATGAAAACTTTGTCCTATTTGTGGATTGAATTTCTTTTTCTTTTCCATTTTGTTAGAACATATTAAAGGCTTAGATTTATTTTCATGTGGGATATAATGACCAAAAGGGTTAATTCTATAAATTTTCATACATAAATGTTAGGTCAAATGTACCCATTGAAAATCTGCTAAGCAGGTTTAGTAGTATCAAATAGGATAATGTTAACAATTATTCGACTGTTGATTATTTCATTGACATCAAATTAGTCGTGATTGGAAGCATAAATGTCATGTAAAACATAAAATTGATAGATCTTGGGACAGGAGTGGCTCTCAAAAGAATTATTTGAAAACAGATAACTATTGCTAATAGTAATTCTTTTTGGCTCTGTCATAAATGTTTTATTTAATTAGAGTGTGTTTAGCTCTCTACAATTTTGTAGTGTTTTTAAACATTAGGAAAATATCCTGTTGGGTGTATTTATGAAAAAAAAAAAGTGGTTTGTAAACGTTAAAAAGTGTACTTCTCCTTTATTTTTAAGTTTTTAAGAATGTTTTGTGATTGGATTTGTTAATATTTTTGTTTTGAGAGAACTTTAACAAATGTAAGCTTTGAGTTAAAAGAATTTATTTATTTATTTTTGCTTAGATGCTGTAATAAAAAAAAAAAAAAAACTACACCATACAAGTATTGTAGTTTTTTTAATAGTTCAGAATTAATTTTATCCTCTCTCTAAATTTGCAATGTTGAAAAAAATTACATTACATATGTATTAGTTTTTTAACAGCACCTAATAAGTCATTTTTTAAGAGTAATCTTATGGGTACTACAACTTTTGTTATAAGGTTATTTCCAAATTGACGTCAATCTATAATTGGTGAAATAATTAAGCAAAAGATATGGTTGATCAATTTCTCTTAAATATTTCACCAATAAAGGATTTCCATATTAGTTTGTAAATAATTTTGTAGTTAAAGTTGTAGTTTTTCAAATATTTTCTATTTTTTAAATTGACACGTATTTTTAGAATGTATTAAATTGAAACGTATTTTTAAAGGACAGAAATTAGCTACAAACCGGTTTGTAGCAATTAGCTACAAACCAGTCTAATAAAATGACATATGTCTCTTAGCATGTGAGAAGCACATATTTTTTTAATAACATGTGCTTCTCACATGCTTTTTTTATAACAATTAATAAAAAACATGTGCTTCTTACATGCTAAGAGACACATGTCATTTTATTAGATTGGTTTGTAGCTAATTGCTACAAACCAGTTTGTAGCTAATTTCTGTCCATTTTTAAAACATGTGATTTTCATATGTAATTTTAAAAATGTATATAAAAAAATTAAATATTTTATAAAAAAATACATGTAAAAATTTCATATTCTAAATACATGTGTCAATTTAAATGAATTGAAATAATTTATTCTAACTCAATTTAAATGAAAACTTTGTCCTATTTGTGATTGAATTCTTTTTCTTTTCCATTTTGTTAGAACATATTAAAAGGCTTAGATTTATTTTCATGTGGATATAATGACCAAAAGGAGTTAATTCTATAAATTTTCATACATAAATGTTAGGTCAAATGTACCCATTGAAAATCTGCTAAGCAGGTTTAGTAGTATCAAATAGGATAATGTTAACAATTATTCGACTGTTGATTATTTTCATTGACATCAAAATTAGTCGTGATTGGAAGCATAAATTGTCATGTAAAACATAAAATTGATAGATCTTGGGACAGGAGTGGCTCTCAAAAGAATTATTTGAAAACAGATAACTATTGCTATAGTAATTCTTTTTGGCTCTGTCATAAATGTTTTATTTAATTAAGGTGTGTTTAGCTCTCTACAATTTTGTGTGTGTTTTTAACATTAGGGAAAATATCCTGTTTGGGTGTATTTAGAAAAAAAAAAAAAAAAAGTGGTTTGTAAACGTTAAAAAAAAAAAAAAAATCATGTATCCAAATAGCAAGTATGAGTGTCTTTTAAAAAAATGCACGATTTTAAAAGTAGAATTGTAATTTTGATGCATATTTTAAAAACACATTTTTATTAACTGCGTTTTAAAATTGCTATTTTTAAAATGACAAACTTTTAAACCTCTAAACCAAACAAATACGAGATCAAAATCATTTTCATTTCAAATAAAATAGAGAGAAGCCTATTAGTTTTAGTAACAAGGCAAAATGTCATTTTATTTTTTCAAACAATTTTACTCTTCTTTTAAACTAATTGGTTACTGTCCATTTTATTTGAAATGAAAATAATCCTTTTTGACAAATACGTCACTAAAGTATTAAACATCT
This sequence comes from Betula pendula, assembly GCA_900184695.1. Lineage (NCBI taxonomy): Eukaryota > Viridiplantae > Streptophyta > Magnoliopsida > Fagales > Betulaceae > Betula > Betula pendula. The sequence continues at coordinate 140,716 of FXXK01000546.1, read as the reverse complement.
ATAATAAAAGGAAAAAACAGGAAAATAAAGGAAAAAAACAGCATTTATAGTTAGAAATTCTAAAATTACCATTAAATTTTAAAGAACACATATAATAAATCTTCAAGTTTTTTTAAAAAATTAAAAAGTACATAAATCTTGCTGTTACTAAGAAAAACTAAAAAAAGGAGATGAAACAACGCAAAAGAAAAAAGAAAAAAGAAAAAAAGAATTCTAATATCACTTAGAATTAAAATATAGCTTGTCCAGCTTGTCCTAAGTCAACTCCCTTATTTAATGGCTCTAGTATGACAATCTCTTGTCCAAAAAAAAAGAAAAAAAAAGTATGATAATCTCCAACCACAATAAATTTCATAAAATTAAAAACAAAATCTATAGGCTTACACAAAGAGATATGATTTGAGGATGAAATTATCCACTGTAAATTTGTAGGATAAGATAATTGTGAGTTGACAATTATAAAAATGGATGTATCAAAGAGACAGCGAGTGTGTTTAGCAAAGCATTTCTTTTATTGGATATTTACCGTCTATAAATAACGTTTTTTTCCTTAATTAAATTTAAATAATGACTACGAAAAATAGCTTCAAACACAAAGATCTTCTAGAGGAAAAAGAATCCTCTCCATTTCAAAAGAAATAGGCTTTAAACTACATTCGAATGAAAAGCAAAGTAATCAAGATAATCTAAATTGAGAAAATGAACATGATTAAATAGAAATATATTATTGTGGAAGATGCTTGTTTTTGGTTATATTTATATATATATTTAATCTCCCGGTTATTGGAAATTTAAGTAAACCAGTTGTATATGTTGCGTGAGTATCACAAACTGTAACATATATATGAAGGTAAGACAAAGCTGATATCATTGACTCATTGCAATGCTATGCTGGCAATCATGTGTGAGTAGCTAACTTGTATTAAAAGGTAAAAATTAGGGTTAGCAGGAAGTACAAGATGCCTGTCCCGTGAGATTAGCCGGAATTTCGAAAAAAAAACAAAAATGATAGCATCATGCAAGTAAACCGGAATAAAGTTTTTAGCTAAACTGGGTTAAAAAAAAAAAATCTATTAAAAATTATATCGGAGAATCATATGTTATAAGAACAAATATTAATTTAACAAATTGAATTAAAACAAAATGGAAAAAACTTGATCGAATAAACGAGTTCAAAGATGATTTGTTTAAGGACAATGAGACAACAATCGGAAGAAGAAGAAAAAAAAACTCCCAAGTTGTTGACAGTGATGCATGGCGCATATACTCTGTAATTACGGGTCAACATAGGGTTGGCTTGTATTTGGATTGGTGCATGAAAATGTTTGTTTTGTTTGCATCTTCAATCTTCTGTAATTGGTAACGTGTTTGCCAAAGTAGCAACTTGGCCACGATCAATTCTGATGGTGAATGACAATCAATTTGCTTTTGTCATTTGTAATAGCCTAATTATTATGGACAAAGTTTTTTTTTTTTTCAAATTAAATTAGAGAAAACTATTTCAGCTCAATCTATTAAATTGATAAATATTTTTAAAGCATGATTCTCACATGTATTTTTATAAGATTAGCGGATCAAAATTATGTACTTTAAAGACAAATACCAATTTAATACATTGAATTAAATTAAAAAAAAAAAAATCTGCCAATGTTCATAAAATGTTACTGAATGCGTACAACATGTCCACTTTCGTACGTAAACAAGAAAATTGTTGATCCAGATAACAGACAGTATTACAAAGCCCCAGTTCCTTGCTCAAATTGATGACTCCAAATGACCATCAATAGTTTTCAAGACCAAAAATGGTACATATATGTAATTTTCGTACATGTCCTTCTTGAATAAAATTTTAGGGCATTCATATCAAATTCAATAAATTTTAGTTACATAATTACTTTTTTTTTTCCTATTTTAATTATCAACTTTTTCAAAGTATTTTCATCCTACTTTCTATTTTTGTTATTTACTTTCACTATTTAATATAAAAATATTATTTCTTTATCCACTTTCACTATTCTTAAAAAAAAAAAACAAGAATCAGATTGATTTTTTTTATTAGTTTATTTATATATTAGCTAAAATAATTGACTAGGCTTTTTTTTTTTTTGGTCTATTTTTTGCTACAAAATTAGTCAAACTTTCAGCTAGCTCCATCACATGTACTGGTCCAATGTTTAGTCTTTTGGGCCTTACATTCGCCATCAAAGCCCGCCTGAAGTACCCCAACCGGGCCGGTAGCTTCACGGCTCGACCTCCAAAAGGAGCTCCTCGCTGATGGGCTATCCGCTCTACTCGGACCTTGTCAATCTCAAAGCCACAGTAGCAGAGTTTAGGAAGGATTAAAGTGAGAGATTTAAGCGTTGGTCAGAGCCCCGAAACCTACCATGGACGCCCAAATCGACTGCACCGATTTCTATTTTTTCTTAATCTACAGCATGGACGTCGACCCGCCGATAGTTGGGAACCGTTCAATGCCAACTGGGTCGGATTTTCATAAATTTGCTCAACCCGCAGTGAAAGGGACTCTAGCTCAGCAGATTGGCCATACTACAATTTCTTATTTGTTCATCACCGTCCGCAACCATTCCACTTGATTTTTAGCTGGTGTTATGATATTGGAATATGGGAGAAATGTTAGGCACTCTTGACTCAAATGTGGGCTTTCTGATTGGCACTTAAAATATGATTAAAAAGTATTATTAGATTTAAATTTTAATAGTGCTTCATTTAAAATTTAATGATAATTTTTAGTGTTGAATTAGTATTTCTCTTAGGATTTGACTCAAGTGCTATAAAAAAATCATAAGCTAGAGTTTTTTTTTTTTTAATGACTGAGATTTAATTTAAAGTTTTTATATATAAAAAAAAAAAGAAAATAAATTAACTCTCAACTATTAAAAAAACTACAACACAACACCTAAGTAGGACTAACAAGCAATTTTGACACGATTAGAAAATTTGGTTTAAACAGTTAAAAAGTCTTACTCATTTAATTAAATAAATCAAATTAAAATTAACTTATATAATATTTCACCTATTCTTCAACCGTTACAAACAAATTCATCAAGCGAACACAAATTGCCGCACCACGCTATGACGGGTCAATCACAGGAGGCTATCATTAGAGTAGGGAGTCCCTTGTGAAAAACCAAGATTTTATACAATAACTAATAACACTTTCATTACAAATCTGAGTAGATTCCAAAACAAAGTAATGCCCATAGAAGAAAAGAAGCAACCCTCCCTGTCTTCCTGGGTTCCAATTATATGCGCAAAAGACCCAAAATATAAGAACTGGGCTAAAAGACGAAACTTAGGAAATAGGAAGGACCTTCTTCACAATATCCTGACTGAGAGCAACAATCTGGGAATCAAGGGCCTTGATGGTCTCCTCCTTCTGCAGATCCAGACTGACCAAGGCCTCCTGCAACTCCGCCTCTATCTTCTTCCTCCCCTCCGCCAGCTTCCGCTCCACCTCCTCCTGCGTCTCCTTCTTCATCTTGTTCAGCGCCCCGGATATCTCGGCCCTGGCGGCCTTGAGGACAGCCGCGGCTTGCTCCTCCAGCTGCTTCACCTCGCCGGAGGTGTCCTTCACGCTGCTCAGCTTCTCCCTGATGGCGGCGTCTCGTTCGTCCATGAAATTGCCGAGAGGGCTGAAGTAGAGCTTGTCGAGAGCGAACTGGAGGAACAAGAACTCGGCCACGATGATGGGGAGGGTGAGGTTGAACTCGAAGAGAGCGGCTTTTTCTATCTCTACGGCGAAGGAGGGAGGGGCGACGGCGAGAGTGGTGGCGGCCGCGAGGGACAGGGATTTGATGAGAGTGGAGGACGAGAGGGTGGGGATTGTGATTTTGGGGAGCGCTGGGATTTGGGAAATGGAAAGTTTGGCTTTGGTGGTGGAGAGGGAAGGAGAGGGTGGGACGAGGGTTTTGGAGGAGGCCATTATCATGTTCGCCATTGCTGCTGCCGCTGCTGACAGTGGTGTGAGAAGTTGTGTGTGTGTGGGGTGAAAGGATGGAAGGGGGAGGGGGATTTTTGGGCGAGGGCTATCTCATTCTTTGCCACACAAATTGATGAGGTTGTGGACATGACTTTGTGGTGGTGGAGGGGGAAGGAGTCGAGTGCAAGTCTTTCTCACGTGTAGGGCGAGCGTGACAACATTTGAAAGCCTTCGTACGGCCCCGCATATGCTATGGGCTCTCTACTTGAGCCCAATCTGTTCACAACTTTAACCCGTCCAATATTCTTTTACAGAAAGATATCTCACTGGGACTGAAATTTTCTGCAGAGGGGCTCTAAATCAAAGTGTTATGCATATTTTCTAATAGCATGTGAGCAATTTATATCCTCACGAGAAACATTTTTAAAAAATATTCACATAGGTCTTAAAACTTAATTCCAATTTACTTAAATTTTTACTATTTTGACTGTCAGTTTGGTTTAGTGTTTTCAAAACCTGCCATTTCAAAAAATAGCAATTTTAAAATGCAATTAACAAAAATGCATTTGGTAATATTTGATAAAGAGTGTTTTTGAAGATTGAGCTTTTAAAATTGTGCATTTTTAAGCGTTTTCAAACAGTCATTTTTTTCAAATGCACTCTCAAACGGGTACTTTATGCAATTTTATTTAAAATCAGGCATTAGGCCTGAAAAATGGCGGATCCAAACGCACGTTAATAGAAAGTCATTGATTAGTGTAGCTTGAACGATTTTGAAACCAAGTCGTTCAGAGAGCAGCTAGAAACAATTTTGAAAATAAAATGTAGACATTAATATAGATAGAGTACTCGATTTGAAACCAAAGTCAAACTCTAGGATTTATTTATGTTTAACATGTTGAAGCCATTGGACAAAAGAATAAAAATTTAGTACTTATTCAAACTTTTCACTTGTGTAAGCAAGCATTGGATGACCATCCCCCATGGAGAGGATTAAACCAGTGTTTATCAACTCTGGTTTAATTTCAAAATTCTTAAAAGAATACAATTCTCAGTGTGTTGCGAACAGTAGAATGTTATGGATTTGAAGAAAAGGAATTCCAGCAGTGGCATCAACCCTCTCTCCATGTATCCCTTGGAGAAGAGTGTTTCTTCCTGCAAAGCCACATAATCTTTCTAAAACCACCCACTAAACTAGTTCCAATTCCTGGAGGACAAGCCAAGCCTACAATTCTCCCCCTGTTAGCAGTCGGTAGCCTGGTGTATAAGAGCCACTTTCCAAATAGGTGAGCCATTCTGGACATGCGGTGTTGAATCAGAAACTTATCCTTTTTCTTGTAGCGCTGGGGCTTTCCCTTCTCGACATCACCGCAATCATCGTCATCGTCATCTTCCTCGTCATTTGGTTCTTCATCTTCACGGCTATTTGATCGTGATAATGATCTGCAAATTTCCAATCACACCATCTACATTATCAACAAAAGTAAAAGAAGCACTAGACTTGCTAGTGGACATGCAAGGTACATTTGAACTCAATCTACACGGCAGAATACATTTTTAATGTCCTCCATATTAGCTGATAAGGATGCGTCCAACCTTCCAATTAAGATTTTATTTGACCAGCATTAATAGATTTTTTTTTTTTAATGGATATATTACGTAGGGCTTATTAGCTTAGAGAGGTCACAAATCGCTTTTGATCTCCTTATGGCTGCTGCATGGAGACCTCTGCATAACAAGAACATCAGGTCATGCTGCGGATGGTGAAACTCTCTCTTGCTGGCTGTCACAAATGATTCCACCTAGAGGGTAAAATACCTGTGGCCTATATTGATTCTTGATTCTTGTACTACTCCATTTGATTTGATTTGATTTAAAAAAAAAACTACCACAGTAGTAAACATAATCAACCATTAGACCACCTTGGCTACACCTACAAACCCAGAAGTAATATGAATCGCATTAAGCATATGCTTCATATATTCAAGGAAAATCGTAATATCCTTTGAGCTAAATTATTATGTAAATTATGTTGTTGTATTGCTTGACTATATTGCAGTATGCAAATCCAGTAATCCTAACTTATCTGAGTTTCCAATTCCTACATGATTCCTGTGTAATTTTGACCACAGGCAAGATGGCTATACAAGTGCCGCATTTCCTGGTGGCAATGCTAGTCCTGATCTGTGTAGACAAGTGCAGTAGATGCATGTTTTGTTTTAGGTATTGACAATTGTAAGAGAATTTTATTAAAAGAGAAAGGCCATGGAGAGAGCCTTACATTTTGAGTTGCCTTAAAACAACAACCCTTGTCTTTGGTGACCTCTTTCTCAGATTGTAGCTGTTTGAGATGTGCCGAACAAAATGAAGCTGTCCATATCAGAACGAGAACAATAAACATTAAGAAAGAAGTTTTTTTTTTTTTCAAAGTTTTGCTAGCATTCCACTTGTTTTTCCGTCAACTTTCTTTGCTCTACGCTTAATTTTCAATAACAAGACAAGGAAGTATCCTCAGTTACAGAATTGGGCTGTTATCTATCTTGGAGCATTGTGCCTATGTTAATTGCTCCTGAATTCCCATTAAGGTAATGAAATATTTAAAAGTAAGCATGTTAGTACACTCTTCAAGGCAAACAATCCCATTCTACCGTAATTAAGTTATCAATTATATCAATATCATAAAAAATTATGACCATAGTTCTTTTGAACAGATTTTGACCTGGTCCATAAACCTTGCAAACACTGCACCCAATTATGACTCAATGAGTGAGCAAGTGCATTGACTTGAAAAGTTTTTACATTAACAAAATGCTGCTTTGAGATAAATACATGTGTGTACGCGTAATACTATTCTATCCATAAATCTATACTTCCCTAGGTTTCACAGATAATTTTGGAATAATATTCTACATAACTTCGACTTATTTAGCATAAGTAACTTTCATCTATGAACAATGGCAATCAATCATATGCTTATGCGCAGCATAAGATCGACATCTAATAAGAGCTGAAGTGCATCAATGACTTGACTTCTCATATTAGAAAAGTTGATTATGTGAAAAGAATTCTGTTATGCTGATTTTTTTTTTTTTAAATTTCATTGAGCATAGTGTATGCTTTGCAGAATTAGTTCGAGTAATTCAAACATGTCCAGGCCTCTCTTTATTAATTTATTTGCACAGTATTTCACCTTTCCCTTGCTCTATTCAGTCACTGTAAATATGTAAGGAACACAAATAGAGTGAAAGTTTTTGTTGTTAGCCTAATTTAACTAATTGAATCCTTTGAAAACCATAGCACCACAAGCCATAACAAAAAAAAAAAAAAAGAGAGAGACATAAGTTTGTTTTCCTTCATTTTTCTTCACAACTAAATGAACGGTAAAGGAAAACCTAGGAAAATCACTTTCCTAGTTTTACCACATCAACCGATGGATGACACCCCAAAGAGCAAAAAGTAAATTTCAACTGTTCACTCAATTGATTCCCATATATGATCTAATACCAAATTTAGGGATACTGCATCAACATACAAATGGCCAATTCTACATCAAATATCTTCTAATAACTCAAAGGAAATCCTCCACAAACCTGATCACCATCCTTGATGCCGTAATTTATGATAGAGTCTGTTTCTGTGACCAGCTTCTGACCCTCATAGCACAAGCAGAAACGCCCCCAGAGATGCGGCCTCCATGAACCAGATTCAAACAAGTAATTCAACGTTAATATTACGTAACAATTATACATGATTTGACTCCTGGTGAACCAAAGGCCTTTGGTGAACTGAGTCAAACATAACATCATCCATGTGCAATGAGCTTCTCATAGCATTCAAAACTAACTATTCCTTCATTCCTAGAGTTCTCAATAACCAGTGTGGCATTTTATTTCCGTTTTAAATTAAGAAACTGTCTAAATTTTCAAGGAAATGAACCACTACGAAGACACTCCCAGAAGCACAGATAAAATAAATTTGAACTTCACAACCAAATGCTAGACTAAAATGGAAAATATATCACTGTATTTGCAAACCGTGTAAAACATAATAAACGAACATACCATGAAACTTTTCCTGGTCCCTTCTGAGGCATGTGACTAAAGACCGCCTCCACCGCCTGCTTTAGTTCAGCAACAGTGGCTGTCTTTGTAACTTCAATATCTGTAACCAAACATCTCAAAATTGATTCAAATACTCCCTGAGAGAGACAGATAGAGAGAGTTGAATTGAAGGAAAAATTGGAAAATTTGAAGTGAAGTAAAAGTTTGGGAACTTAAAATTGAAGTCTAGCATAAATCATAACCCTAACCCCGTCTGATGCTGAGAAAAATTGTAGGAAAAGAAAAGACACTCAAATACTGAATCAGAAAGTTTCACAATCGAGTAACCTAATAATTAGTTGTGGCGAGTTTATTCCAACTTTAGAAATCAAAACAGCAGAGAGCACATCAATTTTCTAGGCAAGCAAAACATTTTCTCAGCAACCAAACAAAAACAATTAGAGAAACAAACAACAGAGAGAGAGGGAGAGAGAGAGAGAGAGAGAGAGATTACCGAAGCAAGAACCGTCCAATTTGAGCACAGAGAGCTTAAGGGGCTCGGTGGGAAGCTTCCTATAGAAGAAACCCTTCCGGGAAAGCCCATCGACGATCAACAACGGAGAGATGAACAAGGCGAGGGACCGCCGGTGCCTCCCCACCGAAACCCTAGGGGAAATATCGTCCTCCCGAATTCTCAACACACTGTCGACCATTGCTCCCTGTTGTAACAAAGCCTCTCTCAACCCAATGCTCTTATAGCGAGAACGAGAAACAGAGAGAGATTCTAAGGAGAGAACAACACGCATTGTGTTGGTAAGGCGCCAAGGTTTTGAGCTTCGCTTTTTGAGAGCTTGTGTCGGAGAGATTCTTGAGAGAGAGAATGGCTTCTTTTTTCATTTTTTCTTCTTTTGGAAGTTGAAAAGGGTTTGGGCGGGGATTACAGTTGGGATTGGGGGCTTTGGAGTTGGAGGGTAACCGTTTCACGCGCCAACTGTGCAAGGTCCGTTTGGAACCATTGTTACCAAAATTTACCATAGAAAACGCAGGGAATGTGAAGAGTTTTTTTTTTTTTTTTTTTTAATAAAAAATAAAGGTTTAACACCTTTTTTAGTATGTGTGGTTTAACGGACATTATTTTTACTTGCATCGGTTTCAATTCGTATAGTAAATAGTACTTTGATTAAGACTAAAAATTATATAATATTTTCGTCCAACTTTCATCCATAACATTAATGAAAATTCATGTCAATGCCTTTTAAAAACAGATATGTGTCTGTACGCCTCATTAAAAAAAAAAAATAGAAAGCAAAAAATATTAAAAACATTAAAAAGACCCGAGAAAGAAAAAAAAAAAAAAACTTTTTTGATATGTGTGGAAGCCAACGCCGCATATGGAAAAAATTATCTTTTCTCAGTAAGTTCGGTAGGTGTTTGATAATTTGCCTTGCGGGAGTTTCCTTCCTTAGTTGAAATTTGGTATGTGAGCAAATTACGCCCTTGTTTGCTTTCCTTCTTGCCTCATATTCTTTTCCTTAACACCTTTCCTTAAGTTAGAATGGATATTCATGATGCCCAACTTGCCAATGAGATAATGAAATTGTTTCGAACCCAATGCTTTAGTGCATAGATTGGCCAATTGTTGATTGGTAGGCATGTGGAAAGTATGAACCGTGTCGTTTTGTAGTTTTTCCCGAATTATTCTTTCATGAAAGATGGGATTTGAAGCAATGTGAAGGACTCCTTTATTGTCATAATATAATTTTGCTGATTGGGAGTGTGAGGTATGGAAGTTCGCCAATACTTTTCTCAGCCAAATGATTTCATAACGGGTGAAAGCCATAACTCTTCATTATGCTTCAGCTAAAGAACAAGAGACTCATTTCTTTCTTGATTTTTTTAGAAATTGATAAACTTCCAAGGAGTATGCAATATCTAATGGTTGAGCGTCGAGTGTCTTTACAACGTGTTTATTATGCGTCACAATAATCATGTAATTGTATATTACTGGTTGTTGATAAGAAAATCCCTTAACAACCTAATTTTTTAGGATACCTCAATACTCTCTGCACTACATCTAAATGAGGTTGTCGCGGTTTTATAGATCTAGTAGTGTATATTTTGTTACATAATAAATATGTTGTTACGTTATTTAAAATTTTCAAATAACGTGATACTATGTACATTATTGGATGCAACAAAACAAAATCTAAACAGTAAAATGGATATGATCCTATTCCTGGCAATAGAGGAGGTTATAAGAGGTTATAAGAACATTAATGCTTTAATCATAATGAATCCATACTGACAAAACACCATATTACTTGCGACTAGACTGGAAATAGGATCTAATAAGTTAAATGCTTTGTAGTCAGCCTCATACATTCAGATAACCACCGGTTTCTTCAACATTTTCTGTCCCTCATGTTAATAAAATAACTTCTTCTTTTTTTTTGTTTTTGAGATGTCAATAAAATAACTTACCCAAGAAGGAAGCGGGATGAATGGAGTCATCATATACAAGGCGTAAATCAGATACATAGCATCCGCATGGGATTGCCAATACACCTACCCATCTACAGATACACTAAATCAGAATAAGCGGGCCTCAATTCCCTTGAAAAAGTTGGATCAGCAAAATCTCCAGTCTTGGTACCACTATATCTAACTTTCCAAGAACCATGTGACCATTAGACCAGAAAATGGAGAAACGCAACATAGAAACTCATTGTCTCTCCATTGAAAAAAATTGGCCATGAAACAGCTTCACAAGTTACTTCCCCACCAGCTTACAATACGCATACAGCCCGGATCCGAGAAAACCAAGAAGTTGCCCGACAACGTTCAACTACAAATGGAACAAGTTGGAACATTGGATTCTATCAGAAGAGCAAAAAAGGAAAAAAAGAGAAGGGAATATAGTCAATGAGCCCTCTGAAAGAGCACATTTTGATTAGGAGAACAACTAACACTCACAAAATCGAATGGAAGCCCACCAAAAAGTATCCAGCCAAATCCAATGGTAAAAAGATCCTACAGGAACGTAATAACCAGCAGAATTCAGAACATGAATAGTAATAATGAACAGGTTGGAGCCTCCCTAGATGGCCTTGCACTGTTCAAACAGTCCAGAAATATGCTAATGAACCACTCTAGGTACCATAGAGCACCATCATACCCCAAGATGCAAAACTGTGTGGAATGTATATGCAAGATGCAAACAAAAGCTGGTAAAACAAACCTTCAGATTACCACAAATCGTCTGTGTTAGTGGCGAATTGAGAGTAGTGTTTAGAAATATACTGTAGTTCAAGAAGAAAGCCAGTATACATGAACAAAGCAACACAGCCTGCCCAAGAAAAAGGAAAACATAATGCATCAAAATTGTCAAAACCCTCCAAAAAAGTAACTACTACATAAATAAGTATTATGGTGATGTTAACATTGGAAAAAATAATTCCCCAAAAAGGTCTTAAAACACCTTGGAAATTGAACTTTGAGACTCATCCACTCAAACCTTTAATTGCTTCAAACAATGAAAAGTTTCTGAGAATGTCTCCGCACACAGCACAATATCATAAGTAATGGTTTACAAAACCAACAGGCATGAACACACAAACTGTTAGATTATATTAGTATATATTGTTCCTTGTCCCACACGGCTTATTGATATGTATAGCTCTATTGTATTTCTATATAAACAGGCCTCTCATGTACAGTATTATGCGTGATTCAATATACAATTTTATTTTCAACATAGTATCAGAGCACAGATTCTGAATCACCGTTCAATTATTATTTTTTCCGGCATCTTTTTCTGTCTTTTCCGGCGCCGCTAGTACCTTCGGTAAACCACTCGCTCTATCCCCTTTGGTTCTCCTTCTTCCCGTCATCATCTTGATCTGGTTTTCACACCAATCGAAACCACTCGCCGAGTACCGCCAGTACCTTCGGTAAACCACTCACCGAGTACCGCCTCATTGGAGAAGCCATGCGCCGCCCAAAGATTCTACCGTCCAACCATGCGCCGCTACCGCTCATCGGATCCCCTCGAAAGCAGCGCCACCCCATAGATCAGCTCCCGCTGATTCCAGATCCGCCAGAATATCCGCCAAAGGAGCCCAGACGCGCTGCCATGCACCCCTCAAAGTTTCTGGAATTCCGCCGCACGCGCCAGCCCACAGCAGACAGCCACATGTCATTCCCGCAACACTGCCACGTCAGCGACACTGTTCAGCGCAGACCTTGTGCCACATCAGTAGTAGTGCCACATCATCACCAATCTGTTGCGTCAGCATCACTGTGCCACGTCAGCATCACTACGCCATGTCAGCCCTATCGCACTGTTGACCGTTGACTTCTCCAGCATTGACTGTTGGCAGCTTTGACCAGGTGTTTCCTAATTTTTTCGTCTTGATCTCATATTTTTGGTTTGTTTTTGCATTGGACATCATTAGATGGCACAAAACGAGATTCTTACTCATGTTCAGGCTATATTGGATGGCACCAACTATACTGTTTGGGCTCAATCAATGCGTAGTTTTCTGAAAGGGCGCAAGCTTTGGCTTTATGTGACTAGGGATCTCACCAAGCCCACTAAAGGAGCTTCTGAGTTTGATGACGCTTTCCGCACTCGTCTAATTGATTGGGACAATCATCATCATCAGATTCTTACGTGGTTTCATAACACCACCATTTCATCTATTTTAGCTCTATTTGGTAGCTTTGATGAAGCTAAGGGTGCTTGGGATATGCTTGCATCCCGCTACTCCTCTGTTGATGGCTCTCGAGAGTACTAGATTATGCTTGAACTTGATCATCTAAAGCAGGATCCAGGACAGACTATCAATGATTTCTTTGCTCGCATGCAATTTTTATGGGACCAGCTTGCTCTCTCCGATCCCATTTGGAAAGATCCCACTGATGCTCAGATGTATGCTAAACGCAAGGATCAGCATCACCTTTACCAATTTTTGCTGGCTCTACATGCTGATTTTGAATCTATTCGTGGGCAACTTTTGCATCACACTCCTCTTTCAACCTTGGACCAGGCTGTTTTTGAACTTGTCCGCGAGGAGACTAGGCTGCAGATTATGCATTCTCAACACAGCCATACTGTCTTGGCTGCTCCATCCTTTGGTTCTTTATCAACTCAGCCGGAGCAATTTGACAAGTCCGGTCCTGCTCGATCTTCTTATAATCGACCTTCTTNTATACTGTTTGGGCTCAATCAATGCGTAGTTTTCTGAAAGGGCGCAAGCTTTGGCTTTATGTGACTAGGGATCTCACCAAGCCCACTAAAGGAGCTTCTCAGTTTGATGACGCTTTCCGCACTCGTCTAATTGATTGGGACAGTCATCATCATCAGATTCTTACGTGGTTTCATAACACCACAATTTCATCTATTTTAGCTCTATTTGGTAGCTTTGATGAAGCTAAGGGTGCTTGGGATATGCTTGCATCCCGCTACTCCTCTGTTGATGGCTCTCGAGAGTACTAGATTATGCTTGAACTTGATCATCTAAAGCAGGATCCAGGACAGACTATCAATGATTTCTTTGCTCGCATGCAATTTTTATGGGACTAGCTTGCTCTCTCCGATCCCATTTGGAAAGATCCCACTGATGCTCAGATGTATGCTGAACGCAAGGATCAGCATCACCTTTACCAATTTTTGCTGGCTCTACATGCTGATTTTGAATCTGTTCGTGGGCAACTTTTGCATCACACTCCTCTTTCAACCTTGGACCAGGCTGTTTTTGAACTTGTCCGCGAGGAGACTAGGCTGCAGATTATGCATTCTCAACACAGCCATACTGTCTTGGCTGCTCCATCCTTTGGTTCTTCATCAATTCAGCCTGAGCAATTTGACAAGTCCGGTCCTGCTCGATCTTCTTATAATCGACCTTCTTCTAAGACTCGCAACAATAACTTATGTCGCTACTGCAAACGGCCAGGGCACACTATAGACAAATGTTGGTGTAAGGGCAGATCTCATGCACCCACTATAGTAGCTGCCACTATTGAGAGTGATACTTCTCTAGTTGCTCCATCTCCAGCTACTCCCTCGGGCGAGTCCTCAGGATCCACTTTCACTTTATCTACAGCTGACTTAGAGGCTATTGTCAGTCAGGTCCTATCCTGTTCTGGTAATGCATCTTCCTCTGTCCTCTTAGTCTTACCAGGTACATCTTCCTCTTGGCTTTTTGATTCTGCTTGTTGCAATCACATGACACCTTCTTCCTCCTCNATCACCTTTACCAATTTTTGCTGGCTCTACATGCTGATTTTGAATCTATTCGTGGGCAACTTTTGCATCACACTCCTCTTTCAACCTTGGACCAGGCTGTTTTTGAACTTGTCCGCGAGGAGACTAGGCTGCAGATTATGCATTCTCAACACAGCCATACTGTCTTGGCTGCTCCATCCTTTGGTTCTTTATCAACTCAGCCGGAGCAATTTGACAAGTCCGGTCCTGCTCGATCTTCTTATAATCGACCTTCTTCTAAGACTCGCAACAATAACTTATGTCGCTACTGCAAACGGCCAGGGCACACTATAGACAAATGTTGGCGTAAGGGCAGATCTCATGCACCCACTATAGCAGCTGCCACTATTGAGAGTGATACTTCTCTAGTTGCTCCATCTCCAGCTACTCCCTCTGGCGAGTCCTCAGGATCCACTTTCACTTTATCTACAGCTGACTTAGAGGCTATTGTCAGTCAGGTCCTATCCCGTTCTGGTAATGCATCTTCCTCTGTCCTCTTAGTCTTACTAGGTACATCTTCCTCTTGGCTTTTTGATTCTGCTTGTTGCAATCACATGACACCTTCTTCCTCCTCGTTTACCACCTTTGCACCTTCACCACATTCCTCATTCATTCGCACAGCTGACGGCTCAACTATGACTGTTAAAAATATTGGCACTATCAATACCCCTTCCCTTTTTGTTCCTGAAGTTTTTCATGTGTCTGAATTGTCCTTTAATCTTCTCTCTGTTGGGCAACTATGTGAACTTGGTTATAGACTTATTTTTGACTACTCTAGTGTGGTTGTGCAGGATCCTCGTACACAACAGACCCTTGGGACCGGGCGTAGAATTGGGAGAATGTTCGAGATGTCATCCTTACACCTTCCCAAATTCGGAGTCTCTGCTGCTACCTCTTCATCACCACCATCTACTGCACTTTGGCATTCGCATCTTGGTCATGCACCTGTGTCTCGGATACAATTATTAGCATCTAAGGGATTGTTAGGTCCAGTGTCCACTAGTTCTTTTGATTATATTTCTTGTCAACTTGAGAAACAATCAGCTTTGCCTTTTAATAATAGTGAGTCTATGGCCCTCTTTTGATTTAATTCATTCTGATATTTGGGGACCTTCCCCTGTTCCTAGTATGAGTGGCTCACGTTATTTTGTTATTTTTATTGACGATTTTTCCCGTTACACTTTGGTGTTCTTAATGAAATTACAGTCTGAATTATTAGATATTTATCTCAATTTTGCCAAGATGATTGAAACCCAGTTTTCAAAGCGCATCAAAGCGTTTCGTTCTAATAATGCCTTAGAATATACTCAACATGCTTTTAAAGATAAACTCAAACACTATGGCACTGTTCCTCACTTGTCTTGTCTGAGCACCTCTCAACAAAATGGGAGAGCTGAACGGAAACTTCGGCACATTCTAGAAACTGCTCGTGCTCTCTTGCTTTCATCTTCTGTGCCTACTCCATTTTGGGGAGAAGCCACTCTCACGTCTGTTTATACAATCAACCGGTTGCCTACTCCTGTTATTGATAATTGCACTCCATATGAGAGATTGTTTGGCACTTTGTCCATTTATAACCATCTTCATGTCTTTGGATCTGCTTGTTTTGTTTTACTCCAACCACATGAACGCACCAAACTTGAGCCTCGTTCTCGATTGTGTTGCTTTCTTGGGTATGAAGTGGAACAAAAGGGCTATCGGTGCTATGATCCTATGTCACATCGTCTTCGTATCTCTCGTCATGTAGTCTTCTGGGAGCATCAGTTATTTCATGAAGTCGGCAAATTCTGCATGCCATCTTTTCCTCTTGTTACGACGCTCCTGGATATTCCCTTGTCTCCTTCTCCCACAGTACCATCCTCGCTCGAGCAGCACCCATCTAAGGCTCTTGATGTCGCTCCATTAGCACTGCCCTCCTCCGAAGTTCTAGACCCAGCATTGTTTTCACTCGAACAACACACATCTGATGCTCTCGATGCTACTCCGCTCGCGTCCCCAAGTCCTGTTCAGTCCGAGGCTCCTGCTCATCCACCACCACATGACCTTCGTCGATCCACTTGAAGAAGATCTTTCCCATCCCATCTCCAGGACTTTCATTGCTTTCATGCCTTAGCCACTTCACATGAACCTCACTCTTTTCGTGAGGCCTCCACTAACCCTCTTTGACAGGTTGCAATGAAAGAGGAACTTGATGCATTACACAAGAATAATACATGGGATCTGGTTGACTTACCTCTAGGAAAGTCTATTGTTGGGTGTAAGTGGGTCTACAAAATTAAGACTTGTTCCGATGGTACTGTTGACAGATACAAAGCTCGACTTGTGGCATGAGGTTTTACTCAAGAATACAGTGTGGACTACGATGAGACCTTTGCTCTTGTTGCTCGCCTCTCTTCTGTGCGTGCTTTGCTGGCTGTTGCAGCCTCTCGCCATTAGTCACTTATGCCTTTCTTAATGGCGATCTGGAGGAAGAAGTTTATATGCAGCCACCTCCTGGACTCTTTCATCCTCCAAACAAGGTTTGTCATCTTCGTCGAGCTCTCTATGGACTTAAGCAAGCTCCTCAAGCATGGTTTGCCAAATTTAGCAACACTGTCTCTCGCCTTGGCTACTCCATCAGCTCTTATAATTCAGCCTTATTTTTTCGTCGCACAGACCGAGGCACCATTCTACTTCTATTGTATGTAGATGACATGATTATTACTGGAGATGACCTCACTGGTATTCAGGAGTTCAAGCAGTCTCTTAGTCAGCATTTTGAGATGAAGGATCTTGGCCCTCTCAGCTATTTTCTTGGTCTTGAGATTTTCTCTTCTGATGGCTACTATTTGACACAGGCCAAGTACATCTCTGATTTGCTTTCACGGGCCAATCTCATAGACAGTAAGATCGCCGACACCCCGACTGAGCTTAATGCTCGTCTCACTCCTCATGATGGGGAACCTCTTCGTGATTTTACTTTGTATCAGCATTTGGTTGGCAGTCTTGTCTTACTGTTACTCGGCCAGATATCTCATATGCTGTTCATCAGGTGAGTCAGTTCATGGCTGCTCCTCGCTCCACTCATTTCTCAACTGTCCTTCNGTTCAAGCAGTCTCTTAGTCAGCATTTTGAGATGAAGGATCTTGGCCCTCTCAGCTATTTTCTTGGTCTCTAGATTTTCTCTTCTGATGGCACTACTATTTGACACAGGCCAAGTACATCTCTGATTTGCTTTCACGGGCCAATCTCATAGACAGTAAGATCGCCGACACCCCGACTGAGCTTAATGCTCGTCTCACTCCTCATGATGGGGAACCTCTTCGTGATTTTACTTTGTATCAGCATTTGGTTGGCAGTCTTGTCTTACTGTTACTCGGCCAGATATCTCATATGCTGTTCATCAGGTGAGTCAGTTCATGGCTGCTCCTCGCTCCACTCATTTCTCAACTGTCCTTCGTATTCTTCGCTACCTAAAAGGGACATTATTTCATGGGCTCCATTTCTCCTCACAGTTCCCTCTTCAGCTACATGTCTATACTGATGTTGATTGGGCTGGTGATCCTATAGATCGTCGTTCTACTACAGGTTACTGTTTTCTACTTGACACCTCTCTTATTTCCTAGCAAAGTAAAAAACAGACTGTTGTTGCTCGATCTAGCACTGAGGCAGGATATCGTGCTCTAGCTGACACCACATCAGAGCTTCTTTGGTTACGCTAGTTATTACAGGATATGGGTGTTTCTCTTTCTTCTCCTACTCCTGTCTACTGTGATAACAGGAGTGCTATTCAGATTGCCCACAATGACGTTTTTCATGAACGAACCAAACATATTGAGATTGATTGTCACTTTGTCCGTCATCATCTTCTTCAGGGCTCACTTCAGCTTCATTTTGTTCGTCTCGTGATCAGCTCGCAAACCTCCTCACCAAGTCACATCCTCCAGGACGGTTTCGCGATCTTATCTCCAACCTCAAGCTGGTCTCTCACATTCCACCTTGAGTTTGAGGAGGGATGTTAGATTATATTAGTATATTGTTCCTTGTCCCACATGGCTTATTGATATGTATAGCTCTATTGTATTCCTATATAAATAGGCCCCTCATGTACAGTATTATGCGTGATTTAATATAAAATTTTATTCTCAACACAAACAAAGGCAGATACACACATAAACACATGCTTTCGCGCACGGCACAAGAAGACACAACCTAAAATTCAGCTGCACCAAGAATATCCACATTGGAAATAGGGGGGGTGTTACTAATGCAATGGATAGAGTGAAAGAACTATAACTACGAGAACCAAAAAAGAAAAAAATAGACAAAATTTTCCGTTTAAGAATGAAAATATGGATATTCTGGTATACAGACAGGAAGGGGTTGTTACTAACCCAAAGGATAGAGTGAAAGAAATATAACTACCAGAACCAAAAAGGAAAAAACAGACAAAAAGTTTTCCGTTTAAGAAGGAAAATATGGATATTCTAGTATATAGACAGGAAAATATAGGATAAAGTTGCCCTCTTGGCTTCTTTGCCCACAACAAAAACATTTAAGGAGATTCAAAGATGACATGTATATATATACAAATAAGAAGAGAATTCACTGATGAGCAAAAGTACCAAAAAACCAGGTGAGAGCAGGTTAGGGAAATTAATTGTCATCTCCAAGTCACCCCGAATAAATGTCCAAACCAGCAGAACAGGTCCACATATTACTCCTGTTATAGAAAAGAAATATAATTTTGTGCCACAGATAGAATGAAATAAACGGAGTTACTCAATTTTGCAGGAAAAGGATGAGATTCAAATGGCAAATTCAGATTAGAACTATCACTTACCATTGCACCACATAAGGCCAAAGCTATTCAGGCCACTGGATTTCCCTGAGGAAAAAGAAAATACCAGTGAACATTTAAGAAAGATGCCAAGCTAGTGAAGAGAACATGCCATTCAAAGACTTCAGAAAAGCAAAAAAAAAAAAAGTTAGTGTACTACCAACACGGGCTATGGTTGCCAGATATATAGCTGTGGTGATGTTGGCTATGAAAACAACAGTATAGCCATAGCCATCAAATGAGAAGTCCCGAGCTCCCGCAACAAATGCACCAAGAACGATCAATCCAACACTGATAACACCCTTAAATTTTTTCAGTTAAATGAGGGAATTAGGAACTTAGGCATTCAAGACTTCAAGTAATGGTTTTCTTGGTTTCTTCTTTTACTCTTCTGAACTACATTGTCAATGTACCATATGTATGATGCACAACTTAAAATTTATCACAAAATTTTTTGTAACAATATCATATAGTTTCATCCAAATTCATAGTATGATACAGAAATTATGTGTGAGCTCTTGTCATGAACAAGTAGTTTTAAAGTATTGGTTGCAACCTTGACGGTATGACATTCTGGTATAACACAAACATTACATAACAAGATATAGCATGGCAAAAGAATACATGGCACTAAGCTAATTTTTGTATTTGAAATGGAAAGAGTTCACTGAAACCAATAATACTATTTTGCATGTGATTTCTCTCATTTATGTATGCTGCGTGAATGAGTTATGCTTGAAACAAATCTGCATCGACGAACGAGAAACATTATTTAATATTTATAATTGTTATGGGTGCTTCTGTTATTATTTGCTTGCCCCAACTTTCTTTCTAACCTAAACTTTTCACAATTTTATTGAATTTTCTATATATTATTTTTAATTTTCAATCCTACTAATACCACGAGCAAGACTCTAGTTTCTATCATCATCCAAAGACATGAACATTGATTGATTAAGTGCGGAACCAAGCATCTCATCTCTTGGAAAGCACATCTTGCATGCTCAATACAATATATAGCAAATTAGCAATCATAAGCCTTTCTTCAAATTCTTATTTGTATTTTACCCAATCTTTAATTAAATATTTTAACAGCATATCTTTCCAACAGAATATTCACAGATTATGCACTGGGCTAACCTTGACAATCAAGTAAGTTATGCAGTTAAATATTTGTCTGAGCTACCTACATAGATACATCAACTCAGATTTTTTTTTTTTGTTGCTTTTTTGTACTCAAAAGAGCAACTAAAACTCATAATCTCTTAGTTACCACCAATAGTTGAAAAAAGGTGTACAAAAGAGCCATTTACCTTCCAACAATAGAAGATGTGTACTTCTGCCCTGCCAGAAAATACTCCATAACCATTGTAAATACCACAGTCGTCCGCCTGAGGGTCGTGTACATGGGAACATTTACTCCACGGACAGACTCCATGATGACTAGCTTTCAAGGATAAATAGAGGAATAGTGGGCATTAATAACCACTGACGAATACTAATACTTGAGACACCCACAAAAGAATGTTTTCAATGTTATGAAATACATACCATGTAAAGCAAATAGGCTCCTGCAAGAGGAAGGGTGTGCCTCAATGTCTTTAATGGTACAAGTCTTGTTGTGTTATCAGACACAGTCAAAGATTCACCTACTGTGAAAGAAATTAAC
Organism: Betula pendula; assembly: GCA_900184695.1. NCBI lineage: Eukaryota > Viridiplantae > Streptophyta > Magnoliopsida > Fagales > Betulaceae > Betula > Betula pendula. Next base: position 119,983 of record FXXK01000546.1, on the reverse strand, counting down.
TTCAAGTATCTCATTGCATAGAGAAAACAACATGAAGATATCATCTGCAGTGAAAAAAAGATTAACATATGTATAAATTTTCACAGAGATCATGAAAAAACAATTCTTCCGTTGGCATTCAAACTGCAAGGCCAAACCGGTAAATATGAAAGCACAGCAGCATAAAGCATATAATTTTCACTGAGAGAGAGAGAGAGAGTAAAAAAGTGCAATAATAATAAATAGAAACAGAAATGAATGGTGTAAAAAACATATGAATGCTAGAGTTATGAAGTTCTCAGTAAAGCCAAGCCCTGCAACATATGTAGTGTAAATCTGCAAATTAATTAGCCAGGTGAAACTTAACTCCAACATGTTACAATTACATAGAATCTTTGTAGGGATTGGATACAATTAATCAAGGGTGTCAGGGACGATGACAGACCGTGAAACACATTTGAGGACTGCATCATACTTTTTCAGAAGAGTTTGAGCAGTGGCCTAAATGAGCCAAGATAAGCAAACTAGTGCCCTAAATGCTCAGAGTCCATGATGCATATTTTATCAAGTATGAAATCCATAAGAAATTCATTTTTTTTAAGATGAATAAAATCCATAAGAAATTCATTAAACATACTCCAGAAAAATGGCATGTATGACTTTGGCTACTTCAGAAACACTATTCGATTTCATTTAATCATGCCATGCGATTAATGCAAAAGATTAATGGCTGCAAGAAACTAAATACCTGAAAGAGTGTGATGACATTTGCACATGGGAAGTTATAGGATGAAAGAGCTGCTTTGTTGAACAATATCAAGAGCACTGCAGGGCAGAAAGGGAAACAATTTAAAAGCCAAGCATAACACTAGACGGTCTCAAAAAATTTAAAATGCTAGATATATGCATGATAGCATATGACTAGAAAAACACAAAGTTCAAGTTCCAGAGGATTGCACCAAATGGCTTACAATTTTTACTCACGTCCTAATTTCTTTAATCAAGTATAACTGAACAAGGGCTTCAGACTCTACTACACTCTGACCTAAAAGCTGTCTCTCTCTCTCTCTGATTTGAATCTTGTGGGTTTCTTTTGGTTCATTAATGTGGAAATCAAAGCATTGGATTGAGATTAGTATAAGGAGGTGGTAACGATTAGCTTCTTGGAAAAATCTAGATGTCTCTTCAGGTGGTGAGCGTAACCTGGTTGGTAGCTGGCCTCCCTAATTACTTCTGGCTTCTTCTTGGTGCTAAGGAGCTAGAACTTGGAAGAACTTTCGTGGGATTTTTTTTATAGAAATAATAATGAGTTCAAGTACCATTTGGAGCGGGAGAAAAGAAAGTTTCTCAAAATAGGCAAAGCATTGGAGATTTGCATGCCAATTGGTACTCACATTATGTTATCACTACTTGTCTGCTAACTCTTGGTTATCTATGAATAGCTGTGGTTGCCATGTATTCTCATTAGATCAACATCCACAGGTCTATAGGACAATAAATAAATCACGTTAGCAATTGTGTCCATGATACCAATTTTGAATTGCTTGCACTAGCCGATTGAAGCCACCAATAAAGATCCTTTTCATTCTTCCCATGCTCATGCAGGAAGTTAGGTGTGATTGTGCTACTCAATTGGCATACTGCCACTGAGGGATAAGCCCAGCTTATTTGTTTGTACCTGGGATTGCGCCATGTATGTTCTTGAGAACATTACCTCCCAAGCATCACATGTTACTTGGATCCTTGTTCTGCACATTGAAACTTCCCTCAGAAGTGTTGTCTTGAGTGGAAACATATTCCTTGCCTCAAATGGCTGCACTCGGTGCTTCAACACCTTTCTTAGGAGTCGCTGCAGTGTCATTACCACCAGAAAGGTCGGACAGAAATTCTCCTTGTTATTATGTCTCATGGCAAAATTATAAATATTCATAATTATAGTTGTTTAGAATTTTGTTCCCACAGGCAATGCTGGCCTGATATACCGTATAGCTCTTGTATTTACCAAGCAAGCATTGTCCTACCAATCAAGTCTCAAAGTCTGGATTGCACATGACCAACGATTATGCTTAGCCAGTTTTTTTAATTTTTTGGATGAAATTAGCCAGTTGTTTTTAATGCTCCATAATGGTTTTACTATCTTTAATGCTAGATTAAGCTAAATACTGTTGCAATGAAAATATCAATTAACTATTGTGCACCCAGACATGTTGGATTCCCACTCAAGTATGAATGTATCTGTTGCGCAGTTGGATGAACATGCACACGCCATAGCACACTCTTCTTCACTTGCTTACTAGACACTCAACAGGACTGCAAGCCTGTGGCTGTGTGTGGTGTGTGTGTGGGAGAGAGAGAGAGAGAAAGATCCCAATTTCCTATGGAAACCTCAAAAATTATAGTTGTAGGCATTGATTCTATATTTATTTCTTTCCCAATTACTTATTGACGAAATTCATAAACGTAAAGGAAATAAAGAAAATAAACACAAGAGTTACGTGGTTCGGTCTATGACCTATATCCACATATTAAAGCCATAGAGGCTACATTTTTGCTCTTATTCTTGATAATATTTACAATACCAATGATCACTAGGGAAAATGGGGTAGGTGAATATGATGTAAATAAGGTAATCAAATCCTAAGGATTTGTTTATCAATCACAAGTATTTGATCACAATATTATGGAAATATATTCTAATATCCTCCTCAAACTCAAGGTGGAAGATTCTGCAATATGAGTTTGAAAAGAAGGTTTTTTTTTTTTGCTAGAGATGGTAGCAGTCATCAGAGGCTGCAGATGATGGCTGACAACAAGCTGGAGTTGGTAGCGGCCAAAAGACGTGACCGGAGATGGGTCTTTAACAATAATAGGCCAAAACATTTGGGTCAAAACAATGGACCAAAATATGGCCAACTATGGGCCTAGAATGTGTCTGGATCATCAAACAAGACCAACAAAGATCAAAAGATGGGCCACATGGGCCAAATATAGGCAGCTTGGCCTTTTTTTCTTCTCGGTTTTCTTTTTTAATTTTTTGAACTGATCTTTTATTTTTTTATTTTTTATATAACCATGAAGAAAATAAAGAGATGGCATCTACGTCCAGTCACAAACGGCATTGTCGGCACCACATTTAAGTGGAGTTGCTAATACTTGTCCCGGCACTACTATGAAGCACATTGGGAAACCAAGGAACATTGATTTGGGGTTATGCAGAAAGCTTAATTTCTGACGTCAATGGCCTCTAATGGATGATATATGACACAAACCTTTAACTCATCTTTCGTACAAACCATCCCACCCCACCTAACATAAAGAACTTGCATCTAATAGATATGTATCTTTATTTTGGAGGCGTATATAATACCTGGGCTCCAGGAGGGGGAGATGTAAGAAAAATTACCAACTTGACCCTTAGCCCAAGTGTTATACTTGGTTATTTACTAAAATCTTCCAAAGTATTGACTTGTGGCGGTCGTTGTTACAAAACATTCGATGCTTGAGTGAATTCACGCACAAAAAGAGAACAAAGCATATCGCAGTGCTTAAATCGTGTGGTGTGGGTTGAATGAAAGCTTATCTCCAAATTACGCACACCAACATTTGGCAAATCAAAAGAAAAGACACAAAGAAAGCAAATCTAGATGTGATGTGGTGAGGGACACAATACCGATCACTGCTTTTGCAATGGCAGAAGAAAAGTAAAGGGAGTCCACAAGACCATGTGCGATCGATACCGGCGTTAGCCAATGGCTCTGATACCATAAAGAAATTCATAAACATAAAGGAAATTAAAGAAAATAAATACAAGAATTACATGGTTTGGACTATGACCTTCATGCATAGGTTAAAGCCTTAGAGGCTACATTTTTTGCTCTTATTCTTGATGATTTACAATACCAATGATCCCTATTTATAGGGAAAATGTGGAACGTGAATACAAAATAAATTAGGTAATCAAATCACAAGGATTTGATTACAATCACAATATTTATGTGTGGGCTCAAACTCCTCCGTAATAAGTGAGGCTCAACATGTAAAAAATTTAATTGAAATGGAAGCTGAATGATAAAGACAAGGTTCAAACTCATGACTTTTGCTTTGATATAATGTTAAATCACCACTTATCCCAAAAGTTTAAGCTGATGGGAAATGGTTGATTTAATAATTAATTAATACTTTAATAGCATTCCACCTAGGGACCCAACACGCAAAATAAATCACATCAACCTGATTTGGGGATGCCCAACTAGGCCTCCAAAATCCCACTCTAGCTTCAACCAACGGGTCACCTTGCTTAGTTCGGACTAGCAAGGTCTCTCTATAAAATGCTCCAGCCAATGGGCCACCTTGCTTAGTTCTGATTGGAAAGGTCCAATTTGAAGTCCCTTCTCAGCTTCGTCTAGCAGGGCGCCTTACCAGCCTTGACTAGCAAGGTCCTACTCAAAGTCTCGTCTCAACTCCGGCCAGCAGGGTGCCTTGCCAAACCTTGACTGGCAAGGCCCTACTCAAAGCCCCATCTCGGCTCTGGCCAATGGGGTGCCATGCCTACCCTTGAATGGCAAGGTCCTACTTGAAGTCCGGTCTCTCCTCCAACTAGCGAAACACCTTGCCCATCTGGATTGGCAAAGGTCCTAATGAAAGTCCTGTCTCGCCTCTGACCAACGGGGCACCTTGCCCAACCTCAATTGGCAAGGTCCTACTCAAATTCCCGTCTCAACTCCGGCCAATGAGGCACCTTGCCTTGCCTCGATTGGCAAGGCCTTACTCGAAGTCCCGTCTCAACTTTGGACAAAGGGGCGCCTTGCCCAGCCTCGACTAGCAAGGTCCTACTCCAAGTCCCGTCTTGGCTCTAGCCAACGGGCCACGCTGCCCACTCTCAACCGGCAAGATCCTACTTGAAGTCCTGTATTTAGCTCTAGCCGGCTAACAAGCTACGTTGCAAAGTCTCGCTGACAAGGTCTTACTCAAAGTCTCGTCTTAGCTCCAATCGACGGGCCACCTTGCCAAGTTTTGACTGTCGAGGTCCATCTTAAAGTCCCGTCTTGACTATGGCCAATGGGCCACCTTGCCTAATTTCGACCGGCAAGGTCCATCTTGCAGTCACGTCTCGGCTTTGGCCAACGGGCCACCTTGCCCAATTTCAACTGGCAAGGTCTATCTTCAAATCCCGTCTTGGCTCCAACCAACGGGTCACCTTGTCCAGTTCCAATTGGCGAGGTCCTAATTGAAATCCTGCCTCAGTTACGAGTCGACAACTCCTTGCTCAGTTACGAACTGATAAGGTCACAACACCTTGCTCAATCACAAGCCGACGAGGTATGACTATGCTCTGAGCATTACTCAACAAGGAACAATGATTCGGCAAAACACTAAGCCACGGGCTTGGAGAATTAAGACCTACTCCACGCATTGGACAGACCAACTTGGCACCTGACGACCAATATCTCCCCATCACCATTGAAGGACGGAGGCATCCCCAGTCGCACATAAAGACCAAATCCCCACACCTAACTAGCTGGACCGGTCGGCCGTGGGAATGGGAGGCTACTAGAATGG
>FXXK01000546.1:96056-113966 GCA_900184695.1 Betula pendula | reverse complement strand
ATATACATAACAACCGTGTGCCTATTCTCATTGGCCTTTGTATGAACAATAATCACGCAACTGCAACTAGCAACATGGCAATCTCATCCACAAGGAAAACAAATCAATCACTCCTAGAACCATCCTAACATGGAAACTCAATTGCAAGTAAACACAAGATTCTCAATGTCTGACCAATTGGACTGGTCGGCCATGGGAATGGGGGCTACTAAAGTAGATATGAATAACCACTATAGTAGCATGTACATTCAAAATCATCACGCCATCAAATCACACAATCACCCCTACAATGAAAACTTAATCAAATAGCTCCTAGAAACTTCTACACATGGAAACTATACACCCTCATCAAACCCCAAAAGGTCATTAATGCGACTAACAAGAAAAATCACACCTTATTGGTATCAATGCTACCATATTAGACAAGGAGCCTCTACCATAAAAAGGCCTCACTGCCCCCAAAGCTAGGTACACACATTACTTCCTCTCCCACTCTCTCCATTCAGTTTCTCTAAGATACCTTATTGACTTAGGCATCACAAGCTCTCCGTCGGCCCCAAGAATGGAGTCACCCCGTTAGTCTTTCCTTGTGTTTGCAGGGGCTCATCACCAGTCCGACTGTCCGAAATGTTGTATCAACAGCTTGAGGCAACCTCAATCACAAAAAAAGACCTAATCCCAATGTCCGACCAGCTAGACTAGTCGACCGTAGGAACGAGGGGCTACTGGAATGGATATAAATAACCACTGTGGGCCTATTCTCATTGGCCTTTATATGGACAATAATCATGCAATTGCAGCTGGCCACGTGGCAATTTCCTCCACAAGGAAAACAAATCAATCACTCCTAGAACCATCCCAACATGGAAACTCAATTGCAAGTGAACATCAGATTCTCAATGCCCGACTAGTTGGACTGGTTGGCCATGGGAATGGGAGGTTATTGGAGTGAATATAAATAACTACTATAGCAGCTTCTAAATGGAGAATCATTTTTTTTTATGATAAGTGGAGAATCATTAGGCCATCAAATCACAAAATCACCCATACAAGAAAACTTAATCAAATAGCTCTTAGAATCTTCTCCACATGGAAACTATGCACCCTCATCAAACCCCAAACAGCCATTAATGCGACAAACAAGGAAAATCACACTTTATTAGTATCAATGTTACCACATTAGACAAGGAGCCTCTCCCATTAAAAGGCCTTCACAACCCCTCGAAAGTCAAGTACGCACATTTCTTCCTCTTTCACACTCTCCATTCAGTTTTCTCTAAGATACCTTATAACTTAGGCATCCAACGCTTCCTCCCGGCCTCCCGTCTGGCGTCACCCTGATAGTCTTTCCTTATTTTGCACGGCCATCACTGGTCCGGCCATCCGAAAGGCTCTGTCAACATGAAATAAAGCAAAATTCGACCCAAGTGAAAGTGGCTTTGATTTATTTCATATATCAAATTCATCATCCCATCATGACACGTGGAAGCACATTTCTCACAGCATTTCGCATCCAATTTTATCATAACCAGATTCATATAGTTAAAACCGTAATATCCAATCAAAATTAAAATATTACACAGCAATTCAGAAGAAACAAGCTAATCAATTGCAACCGTAAAAAAATTGACATGTAAAAGACTTCCAAAAGCACTAATTATCAAATTTAAACACAAATTGAAAAAAAAAAATATTGAACCTAAACGCTCTGCGTACCTGCGCAAGACATGTAAGAGATTGCAGCATAGGCTCCTCGTTGGGTCATGGCAGACCCTTTGAAAAGCTTCTCATCGCCCTTGAGTAGTTTCTCTCGCTCTTCGTCTAGTGAAGGATCCGATATCGGAAGTGTCAGATTCTTCGACGAGCTCGACGCCTTCGTAGACATCTCCGATCTCTCGCTATGGTGACTCTCTCCCTCGTTCTTGGCCGGCGAGATTGGACTTTATATAATTCAAATAACGACTCGGGACACGGATCCGTTGAGTCAACGAGTGATACATACGCGGGCCTCTTCCACCTCAAAACGAGTGTACATACGGTGCGTTTGGAGTTGGGCCAGGTCGGACTTCGGAGTTTGTAATTATCGAAAGGAAAAAAATATAAATACAACATCACTTTCTGAAGTAAATTTTCGTCAATCATTTTAACAGAAACCATTAGTCTATCACGTTAGACCAATAAGAATGTGACACGTGGCATTTCTAATTAAAAAAAATATTATTAAAAATATAAAATTATAAATTATAAAAAAAACTCATAAATGAAATTTTAAAAATAAATAAATAAATATAATTTATAAAAAAACCTCATAAATTAAATTCTTTTAAAAAATAAAAAAATATATATAAAAATAAGAAAACGAAAGGGGGCTGCTAGGGATGGTGGTGCGCCGGTCACCCCAACAGTGGGGGTGGCCCAAAGGTCACCCCTAGATTTGGCTAGGAGTGGCCTGCAAGCCAACCCGACATGATCTGGGGTGGCCACGCACCACCCGACATCATCTGGGATGGCCACAAGCCACCCTTAACAAGATTTAAGGGTGCCCTTCGGGACACCCCCACTGCTGGGGTGGCCAGGGATGGAGCGCCGTCATTCCTAGCCACCAATGAAGGTGTCCATTGCTAGATCCAGGAATAAAGGAGGAAACTTGAATAAGTGAGTCAGAGCACTAGTTGCTGTTGGCCTTGCATTTTCCTTAAATTTATAGATTAAGTTATTTTTTGTTTTTCTATCTAAATACACACCACAATAATTTTTCATTATTTTTCTTTATATCATTTAAATATTATTTATTACTTTTTCTTTATTACTTCACTAGTCCTGTTCAAGTAGGAGGAGCTCCATCATCAATGCTAAAGGCAAAGAGAGGAGTCTTCTCTCATGTGAAAGACAGAGAAAAGAGAGATAAATATTTTGTGATAAAATAATGGATAAGTAAGCTAAAGTGCTACCCTAAATCATGGATAGCACTTTAACTTTCCTTAGCTTTTCCTTGGTTTAGAGAACACTAAGAAAGTTTGTTGTAGGTGAATTTTTTAGAGTTTTCTCTATATCTAGAGAGGAAATAAAATTTAGAGGGTCTTCTGCTAGTGCCCTTAGCTAAGGTATGTATTAAGTGCAACTCTGTCAGTTGCTAATGCAATTGATACAACATAGATTATATCTCTTTATAGTTTAAATTAAATTGATATATTTTTGGTAAAATTAATCAAGTGATTATTACCTTTTGAGATAATTTTACTTATAAATGTCATAACTTTGCAATGACCTCTTAAAGTTTAAAATATTTCAATTTAGTGTATTCATGTTTGAATTTTTTGTAATATCTCCCCTCAGTTAGGTAATTCTGTTAAATCAGATGGTAAAATGGGTTTATGCTCCTAAACTTTTTTAAAATTACAAATTTATCCTTAATTTAAAATAAAAAGTTATTTTTTTAAAAAAAAAAAATTTGACCCACGTTACCCACGTCTGGGTCATTGGATTACCTTGTGACCTACTGCCGTGGGTTTGGTCGTGACCCACGGATCAATTTTTTTAAAAAAATAAATTAAAATTTGAAAAAATAAAAAAATTGAAAACATTTAGATAATTTAACATCTATTCATTAGGATTTAACAAAAAATCATAACAGAGAGAATATTGCAAAAAATTCAAACTTAGTTTATTTTTTTTAACACCTTACCTTTTTTTTTTCTTTTTTTCTTTTTTTTTTAATCAAGTGATTATTACTTATTTGATACTTTAGTTACACAACTTTTTTTTCCCCTCTTCTTTCTTTGTTTTTTTCAAAAACTCATAATTTAGTCCCCTTTACTAGGATACGACAGCAGGTGAGAAAAAAGAAAAATGAACAAAAATTGAGTAATTAGGAGATCAAATAAATAATGATGTGATATCACTTGATTGGTTAATCAATTTCTACAAGAAGGTTTAGTTTAATCTCTTAAAAGTTCTAGATGGTAAATTATAATTTTCCTACAATTTATGTCCGGGAATTTGAATCTATTTTGACAGTTTCTTTTGGTAATCAATTGACACTTCAAACTTTCATACAAGATACAACTTCTTTTTTGGTTGTTTTCTAGTCAGTTAGCATGATAACCCATTTACCAGGGAAGAACAGAAGTTATATGAAAAAGACACTTGAGAGTGCATAAAAAAAAACAAAGAAGAATAGGGTTTCATGCATGCATCATGAGTATTGTGTAGTAAATAGTTATTTTATTGTTTGTATTAGTGAGTAACAGTGCCGCTTTATTCACGTGGACGGCTCTTAGAACATGTCAATATTTTGCGGGGTGCAATTGCGAATGCCATAAAAGGCTTTGACTTTCTTTATTAGACATCAATTGATTTTCAAATCAAATGGTCAAAGGTCTGATTTAACAAATGGTATTATATCCAGGGCTATGGGTTTGAGTCGTAGAAGCGTCATGTTGAGGGAGTGATTGATGAGGTGCAATAGTGCCCCACTGGATACTAATTGGTTTTCAGATAAAATGATTAAAAAGAATCCATGAATGAAATAACATTTTTCTTGACACCTATAATTTCTTTTTTTAAAAAAAACTCTCTTATGTTCTTCTTCCTCTCTTTGCCTCCCTTATCATTCCTTTATTTTATATTTACATAAATTTTTACATTGTATCAAAGTCATTTCTTATGGATTCTACTTTCCTCCAATGGTCAAGTGTCCACGCACTGTTGTACGCACCACAACGTGCCTCTGCCGTTGTTAGTGCTTGTCCACCCTTCATGGAAGCTGCTTTTGGAAAACTAAAACCAAACTAAGTTCATGAGGTGCAAATGTGGTGATTCGTGGTAGGAGTGTTCAAGCGAGGCGTTATTTAGCCGCTTATAACCGGATAACTGGAAATAACCGGATACCGGACAAACCGAAAACTGGAAAACCGAAATAACCGCAACCGAATAACGGTTAGGCCGGTTGCGGTTAGGTTGCGGTTATTAATTTTAGAAAAACCGGTTATTAACCGGATAACCGTTTTTATATATATATAATATTTATATATTATTTATAGTATATATAATTATATATATATATATATATATTATATATAATAAAGCTCCCTGTGGCAGGGAGCAAGCAGGGTGCTCCCTGCTTCTGCTTGCTCTCTGCTCAAGCAGGGAGCTAGCGGACTCCCTGCAGCAGGGGCCAGGGAGTCCCCTGCTGCAGGGAGCAAGAAAAAAAAAAAAAAAAAAAAAAAAAAAGGAAAGAAAAGAGAATATAAACTTGTCCCCACATTAAATATTAACATTTTTTTTTCACTCCCTTATTTGAAAAATAAATTTTTGATGAAAAATGATTAAAAAATAATTTTTTTTGTAATCTATAACATAAAAACCGGTTACCGGTATTACAACCGCAACCGATTATGCACCCCTAATCCGTGGAAATCCCAACACCAATGGTGTTCTCATGCACCTCACACATCGTCACCATATATGTTTTTGGCAAACAACCACCAAAATCGGTTTTCGAGCCACAGATCATTGGATCTATGCAATTTCTGTTTGATGCAGTTGTTGCAGACTCCGCTCAAAGACATTGATGGCTCTTTCATGTGCCACATGGATTGGGACATGTCGGCGACCACTCATGCAAGTCTCCTTCATGTGTGTCACTCACCACACACGTGTTCGTCGAATACGATTTATCCTACGACCCAAACCAGCTTGTGGTTATGCGGCCTTACAGGCCCAATTATGCCCAAGTTAATGGCCCATCACGGCCTAGTTTTTGGCGATCCATGACCCAACGTCATCCAGCTCAATCCTCGACGTTTCATAGTTGCCGTTCTCCCTCTATTACTGACGTCTTCTGGGCACCATCCTCTAGCTGCCACCAAAGTTTTCCAGTCACCCTCACCGCCATCCTCAATTTGTCATTGGCCTCGTTGTTCTCCGACCATCAATTTTGGCATCTTCAAACTGCTGCCATCACTGTTGTTCTCCGACTGTTGTCATCGCCATCATCGTCCACACGCCATCATTCGGTTTTATAACGCTCCCAAAATCAAATAATTATACTTATTTAACTTAGAATGTTACTCGTAGTGCCTTTAAACCAATTAGCTGGTAACTCATTAAATTCATTACACTTCACTAATTATCATAGTATACAATCATGAAAATAATTGATCTAGGCAACTAAAAAATAAATTCTAAATAGCATTATGTATAATCAATATTCAATAATAAACTCAAAGCTTTCAAACAGACATCACTAAAATATTAATAGATAATTACTAACTATTCAAATTTGGTAATGCGAACCATTCACTTGGTATTTTTATCCTAGCGAATTTTTCACTTTAAAGCCTATTACTCTGCTAATTTGCAAAACACCAATGTGTTTCATAGGTGAAATAAGTAACTGTGTAATTTCACGACTTAATAAGTAAATTATTATGAAACTGGTGTATGTAATGAACCTCAAGTAACAGTTGTAACTTTAATTATTAAACATGGGTTTTCGCAAATGGTATGTGCATTGTGCTGTCTCCATTATTATCGCTAACCTAAGCATATTTTCTTATTTCTTTCCTTAAGACTCTAATGCGACCATTTAAATTTAATTGTAATGTGTAGATGCTAGATAATTGACTTTTTCAAAAGAAAAATTTAAAAACTTGATAAGCTAATATTGGTGATATATCATCTCTAACCTATGAGATATCATAATTTCTTAAAATCTTCTTACAAAATCTAGAAAAGTTGACGGCAATAAAATTGTTTTGTTTATATTTTGTTAACACTAAATGAATAATAATTTTATTTTTTTTACATATTAATTTAATCTTCAATATTAATAATATAATTTAATCTTCAATCTAAATATATTTTTTATTCATGCTTTGGCCTCCTTCGATAAGAATTATTGATTCTATCCCTATCTGCAAAGTAAGGGGAGAACCATCGAAGTACGTTGATAGGAAAGACTCCGATGCTTAGTCAATAGAAGGTTTTTATTGAAAAATTGAATAATAATGAGAGAATGAAAATTTTGAATGTCATACCTCTTACTTATCGGGTTTTGGCCATGTAATGGGTCTTTCTTTGGAGTGGACTTCTAAGTGGGGTGGGCCATTTTACAAACTAGACCATAGGTTATTTATATCTATCACAAGACAATTTTTAACTCTTAAGGTTAAGGGCCTTTTTCAATTGTAGATGTAGGTCCTTAAGACTGAACCACTCCAAATCTTTTATGTTCTTATTCTTCTATTTGCTTTTACTATTATTCTTTTATTTTATATTTTGCATAAATTTCTAAGAATTTTTTTTTTTGGTAAAAAAAAAAGTAAGCTACTTTCCCGCTTACAATTTAAAGATTGGAATAACAATGCAAATTTTATATCGGTTACTGCATTTTATTAATTGAAATACCTTAAAGTGTGCCATGCAATTGGTCAAAAATCAGTTTGGATATTCCTACGTGTAATTTCTTTATTCTTGCATGAGGACAAATATTGCTAGCAGCATGTCCTTCACGGGTTATTATCGCAACACTTCCAATTAAGTACAAGATATAGGGAGCCCTTGGTGCATACATTTTGCAATAGTGTAAAACCACCCAAAAAAAAAAAAAATTGTTACTCTTTACACTTATCTAGCATTAGTTCATATGATATGTTTTAAATTATTAATTTTATTTTTTTAAGTAACTAATATGATAAATTACTTAAAATATATTACATTATTTAGTGTAAAAATAAATATAAAAAATAATATTATTTTTTTCAACCGACATTTATTTTTAGAGTACTTTATATCTGTCGGTAAAGCATATAACTTCTGTTCAGTGGAAAAAAATAAAAATAAAAAGCATAAAACATGCGTTCTTAAAAGTATGTAATTTGACTTTTAAACAGAAAAAAGTAAGCAATTTTTACATATATTTTCAATAATAAAAATCACACGACATCTCTGTTTAAAAGATGTGATTGTGATGTAGATAAATTTAACACAACATCTTGTCAGTGCCAGAAAAAGTCGCTCAGGTGTATCGAGCATCTAATTGCGCAGAATTGAGTACAAGATATAGGGAGCCCTTTTGGTGCACACATGGTGCAAAGGATAAAGTTTTTATTAAAAGAGAAATGCTACACTTATAAATAAATTTTATAAAATTTTTATAAAGTTATGTGGTATAATATGATTAGTTTTTTTAAAATTTAAATTTTTTAACTTTTTAATTATATTGTGCCACATCATTTTGTAAGAATTTTTTTGTAAAAATTTTTTGTAAGTGTAGCATTCCTCTTATTAAAATAGCTTGAAGGAATTTTTTTTAATTGAGTCTATAAAAATTATATGTATTTATTTGTATGTAAAATGTACATATATTTTAAATAGCAAAAAGAAAGTTGGAAGAAAATTTATTTAAAAAATATGTGATTCTCATATGTTATTTAAAATATATGTGCATCTCATATATAAATGGACACATGTTATTTTTATAAATTGAGTTAGAGAAAGTTCCTTTAACCTAGTTTGAAAAAAAACTTTGTTCTTGTGCAAAAGTATAGAACCAAAAAATAAATAAATTAAAAATAAATATATGATATTCTTTACATTCATTTATTATATTTATTTAGCATTAGTTGATGTGATGTTTTAAGTAATTTTTTTAAAAAAATTTTTTTAAGCAGCTGACATGATAAATTACTTAAAATACATTATGTCAATCAATATAACATAATATAATAAATGAGTGTGGTACTGGCAGTCATTAGCCTCTCTAGAGAAAAAAAAAAAGATTGTCGGAGGATGAGGGATCTCTTCCTTATTTCTTCCTCTTCTCGTCTTCCTCACGTGATGAATATAGCAGGTTTTGTCAATGTCCTTTCCATCATCAATAGCTGAATTCCACTTTCTCCATCATCTATGGCCCTGTATTTGCTCTTTGGAGGTCTTGGTTTTTCAAAACCAGATTTGAAACTTTTTGAGAGTTTTCCCCTTCTCGCGCCCCTCCACTATGTTCCAAGGCTCATACACTTGTTTCTCCCACGCCGGCCAGCCTCCTTCCTCTTCCAGTTAGTGAATCTGCTTAGTGTTGTTTGCTTTTGTTATTTTAATTTGATTTCTGTTACTGTTTATCCCTGCTTTTCGGGTTGAGGGAGATAATTTTTTCTGGCTTTCGGGTTAAGGGAGTTTTAATAATGTTGGTGTGAATTGGACTGCCTATATCTTCGAATTTGTCTGCTTGTTACAGATCCAATCTATAACCGAAGTTGTATATATGCATGTGGAAGATTAGGTTATAGATATTTGTTTGTCTTTATTTATGACTTGTAAGTTCATAATCTTGAACTATAATTATCGAAACTTGTGACTTATTGTCTTAGCTTTTGATTATAAGAATTTTTGCTTAAAATTTATCATTAATAAAAAAATAAAAATTCACATTAAAAAAAATAATAAATAAATATAAAAAGTAACGTTACTTTTCTTTAACCGACATTTATTTTTAGACAACTTTATATCTGCTGGTAAAGCATATAAGATCTGTTCTGTGAAAAAAAAAAAAAAAAAAAGCACAAAACATGTGTTCTTAAAAGGATGTAATTTGACTTTAAAAAAGAAAAAAGTAAGTAATTTTCACATATATTTTCAATAATAAAAATCACATGACATCTGTGTTTAAAAGATGTGATTATGATGTCGATAAATTTAATTAACACAACATCTTGTCAGTGCCAGAAAAAAGTCGTTCAACTGGGTCGAGCATCTAATTGCGCAAAATTTAGTGTGAACCCAAATCATTATCATTGGTATGAGAAATGAAAAAGAATAGGCCACTACTTTAGCAAAACAATTGGAAATTTGTGCTGATCCCTTACCCTTACCCTTTTTCCCACACTTTGCTTAATAAAAAAATTTTAAAAAAAATAAATTGGAAATTCGTAGCATCTCCAAAGGACAGGCAAAGTTCAAAAGCTCAATTATAAATGAGTCGTTCAACGTACGAAATAGGGAAAGAAGATTGAGATTTGTACGAATTTAGTAAAAGTGGTACATTAAAACAAGAAAATTATGATAATGTTCTCGCCTGGTGTCCTCACAACCCCTCAGCGAAATGACGTTTTTGCGGCTGCTTCCGAGGAAATTAAACGAAATACTCATGGAACTATGGAAGGAATCTTTATACAGTTGATATTGTGGACTAAAATTTATACTTTTAGACCATTAATCTTGGACTTTCAAAATCGGAATCAAATCCATATTGAAACACTTACAAACATCGTGGGTCTTTCCGTCCCTAAGGCTAAGGAGGCGCATGCTTTTGCTTTTTGCTTTTACTAAAGGTGATTGGGGGTGTAAATGAATAGTCTCGTGTGCAAATTGAATAGAACTCGGTTCGGATAATTGAGTTCGATTAGATTCGTTTAATAAATAAATATATTGATAGTAAACATAAAATTAGATATACTCATATAAATTTAATTCGATTCGATTATATTTATAAACACAATACATATAATTTAGTTCGACTTATATATATAGGATTCGGTTTTAGTGCTGTAACAACACCCAAACTATAATAAATTAAGGAGTGAGATTTGATTTCAATTTTTTGAAATCAAATCTACACCTTAATTCACTTTGAGTTGAGTGCTTTTATAGCACCCAAGCCAAATCCATATATATATATATATATATATATATATAACTATAATAATAATAATATCTTTTATCAAGATGGTGTTGATACAGTTTATTTTATTTTATTTTAGTTTTTATGTTATTTATCAAGACACATAAGCCACCAAGAATATTGAATTTATTGTTACCGGTTTACACAAGTTATATGATGAGTATATTAAAGACTATAATTCATATGTCGTAGAACAAAATGAACAAGGAAATGCTTGTGAAAGATCTTCTAGTAGCGGTTGTTCTTCTAGTGTTGTTTGGATAAGGTTTAGAGTGGTAAATCAATATTTCAATCATTTGTAAGAAGTGTGGATGTAGTTCAGCCTATTAAATATGATTTGGATGTATATCTAGATATCGATTGGTATATTCATTTGTGGTGAGGGTTCAGATGTGGATTTTAATGCTTTGGAGTGATGGAAAGTAAATGACCTTAAGTTTCGCATCTTGTCTAAAATTAAGACATATTGGCTATACCTATTACCACTGTGGCTTCGGAGTCAACTTTTAATGTTGATGGTAGCGTTATTTATTTGTATCGGACATCATTATCAATGGAAACAGTGCAAATGTTATTATGTGATGTTGATCGGGTCAAGATGCGCATTACATGGACTTTAAAAAATATCGACTATAAGTGTTACATTTGTGTAGTGTTCAATGTTTTTTTTTTTTTTGCTTGGCATTTACAAATTACGAACTTTTTTATATATTTATTTATTTATTATTATTATTATTATTTTCTGGAGAAGAAGGAGCCAACTTTGGTGGAGGTTGTGTTACCCTAGCATCTTTAAGTTGTATTAAGTAAGTAAAAATGTTATAATTAGATAATGTATTCCGAACTCTTAGTGCTAAGAATTTATATTATAAGTAATGTATGATTTCTTTTCAATAAGACAAATTAAATTTTGCGTTATTATCAAACCTCTTTAACATGTTTACCAAGTTAAGAGAATTTGAGTACATAATGAAAGAGAGTAAAAATTAACTTAACATTTTTTAGTGTGTATACATATTGCTATTTAGCTGTTTTTAGAATTGAAGTTGTTGTTTACATAAAGACTTAATTTGATTGTACTTGCAATTTTTTTTTTTGAATGATTGTAATTTGTATAAATTAGAGGTTGATAATGTGTATGTATGTAGTAAATGTTGACAATGTGTAAATTTCATAATTTTCAATAGCAAATGAATAAAACTTGTTATAGCTCAAAAATAAATAAATAAAACTAGTTATTTTGGTTTATTTATTTATTTTTTCTTAAACTTAATTATTATTTTTTTATAAAAATCCCAATTAAGCTCGAGCTGAGTTCGATTACTCATAAGATGCAGATCTTGGGCTAAGTCCAAACAATCAATACTCGGCTCGGCTTATTTACTGTCATAAAGTAAAGGCATATATACATGTAATTGCTACATCTTTGATTCAATATGACAAGAAGTTGGAAGAAGCCAGAGGTAGCGCCACTAGTAGAGAAGGAAGTAAATTGAATGAAAACAAGTACTCTATCCTTCATGATATCCCACGTCTCACATGTGCCTTGCCCTATATAGGACATGTCATCCTTCTTTTTTTTTTAAATTTTATTTTGCTGACAAGACATGTCATACTATAGTGAATGGGGCACGGAAACTAGATGTACGTATATAGTTGGACATGCAGAGTGAAACTTTGGTCATGTGGTCCTCTGTCACATTAATTAAGGATACGTATGCTGAAAAGGTGCATTGGCCGGATAATGTCTATACAAAATTGGGTAAACATTTGACTTTAGAGAGATATAGTTCAATGGTCCTTTCCCACGAAAAACCATTAACATTGAATGAATGAGAAGGATGTTTTACCTATATATGTTACCATGTATTTGAACCACAATTAAGTTTCTTATCCTTAAAGGCAAGCCTAGCCTCCTTTCAAAAGTTGCTATTGCTTGTGAATTGCGATATATGCATCATCCATATCACATCCATCGATCGTTGTGACAAAGACCTCCTAGAGGAAGGTTTCAGTTTACATGTTATATAATTGCTTCCCATTAGTTGTCCATTCTGTCCGCTTACTGGCTACTTAGATTGTGATTTAAAAAGTGTGATTTAAAAATAGAAACTTTAAAATGTGTAATTATTTGAAAATGTAATTTTTAAAAACACAGTTAAGAGTTTGATACTTAAAATTATAATTTAGTCTTTAAAATCGCAATTCAACCTTTAAATTCTTCTAATTCAATATATTAAATTGACATATGTCTTAAAAACAAATATCAATTTAATATACTAAATTTTTTTAAAAAAATCTCCAACCAAATTTTTCGAAAATTTTTCCCTAATATTATTGAGAAATGCTAGTTAGATACCATATTTTTATCTCATAATACTGATATTACCATTCCAACCAACCTTTGAGTTTTTTTTTTTTTAAATAATAACTAATCAAACGGTTGGTTGGGCCTACCACATCAACATTATAAATAAGATACTCGATGAAATAAAAATTTAGGTTACGTTTGATACGCGGAATGACTATTCTATTAAAGAAATAAATAGCTTTTATTAGACATGGAAGAAGATGTAATAGATTAGCCTTGAAATAGTCATTCTCATGACTATGATGGAATATATATTCCTTAAATTAAGGAAATAACTATTCCTTTCAAAATTGAGAGGAATAACTATTTCCTCAATTTAAGAAATAATCATTTACTCAAGTTATGAACATGACTATTTCAAGTATTAAAGTATATTATACTTTAACATCAAGACTCTTTTATTTCGCTTTTTTCATTCTTAATAAAGTTTTTTTTTTCTTCTTCTTCTTAGGACATGTTTGGTACGTGGAATGGTTATTATTTAGAATAGCCTTATTAAGAATGAAAGAAGTGAAATGAATTAGTTTTGTAATAGTCATTTTCATGGCCATGAGGAAATGACTATTCATTCAACTGAGAAAATAGGCATTCCCGTAAATTTAAGTAAAATGACTATTTTCTCAATTGAAATAATGATCACTCACTCATAGTTATCGGGATGACTATTCCAAGGCTATCTTATTTCATTTCTTTAATTCTTAATAAATGTTATTTCAAATAATAGTCATTCTACGTACCAAATATAACTTTAATGAAATAGTTATTTCATGTACTAAACGTACCCATAATTTATGACATTCATCAATTAATATTATTACCAAGGGGCCGGGCACTCATGAATCATGAGCTACTCACACTGACAATATAGATGGATGGATGAGCTAGCTATACAATGTACTGTGTTTGAATTGATGAGCTTGGCCAGCTAAGGGGATCAATAATTAGCTTTAGAACAATATTTGCCAGTTCGAGTCATGAGTTCCTCAATTTAAGAAATAATCATTCACTTAGGTTATGAGAATGACTATTTTAAGTATTAAAGTATATTATACTTTAACATCAAGACTCTTTTCTTTCGCTTCTTTCATTCTTAATAAAGACTTCTTTTTTTTTCTTAGAATATGTTTGATACACGGAATGGTTATTCTTTAGAATAACTTTATTAAGAATGGAAGAAGTAAAATGAATTAGTTTTAAAATAGTCATTTTCATGGTCATGAGGGAATGACTATTCATTCAACCGAGGGAATAATCATTTCCCTTAAATTTAAGAAGAATGACTATTCTCTTAATTAAAATAATAGTCATTCTCTTATAGTTATCAGGATGACTATTTCAAGACTAACCCATTTTATTTCTTTAATTCTTAATAAAAATTATTTCAAGAAATAGTTATTTCGCATAGCAAACATAACTTTAATGAAATAGTTATTTCACGTAGCTAACGTACCCATTTCTGACATTCATCAATTAATATTATTACCGTGGGGCAGGGCACTCATGAATCATGATCTACTCACGCTGACAATATGGATGGATGGATGAGCTAGCCATACAATGTACTGTGTTTGAATTGATGAGCTTGGCCAGCTAAGGGGGTCAATAATTAGCTTTAGAACAATATTTGCCAGTTCGAGTCATGGGTTCCACCACACGAGGGTGAAACAAGCAGCTATTGGCCGGGTTGATGTCACAAATCCTTAAGGTGGTCCAACTGTGTCTCACTGTATCTGGAACCACTCTGGTCCGATCCCGGTCTGCCTTCTGGGGCTACCACGCACGTGCCCAACCCGACCATCACGTGCACTTCACAAGCTGTATATATATTCTCTCTGTTCTAAACTCCTAATTATAAACCAATACTGCCCATATATGGCGTGCTGCGTCCTGCAATATTGGAACCATTAACCCTAGCTAGAGGGCAGTTAACCAAAAAACACATACCAAACGTATAATTTGCTAGCTGTTGGCTGGTCTGTCTACGACATGATATTCCCTCTCTCTCTCTCTCTCCCACTCCTATTATTGCGTTGGAATTGTAGAATCAACGTCCGACAAAAAGCATTCTTATTACTTTAATCAATAAACAAAGAGTGCTTTAAAGTATCAAAAACCATTATAATAAAGAAGAAGATCAAGTAGAATGTTTTAGTACCTATTATCATGGAGTTTCTGAATGATAAAGAGTGCATGCATCATGACTCATTACGCGCTTGACGGGGCTCTGCCGACATATATATTTGACATGTTTTAATGTTTATATATAGTTTGAACTCGTCATGTGCAAAACTATTAACATTAGTATATATATAGTGTTATATATATATATATATATGTAACTAATTATATATATATAATAAACGTGTTATGCAGTTGGGTTCATGTATTTTTAGTTTGGAACTCATGGTCAACTTTGATCGGTACTACAACTGATTTAGCCGTTGTATTCACAGCAGATCGAATAACTGATTTTATTTTTTTTATTTTTTTTTAATTTTTTTTTATTTTAATGTATTCGATTTGGGTTTAGTCCAGTTAAAATTGAATTTGTTAGGATTGAAACACATGTCTCTTATCTCTTGTTATGTCTTAGTAGTGGGTACCATATGAATTTCAATGTTCGATTACCATATATAAGTCACAATTTTAATGTGGAATAGAAAAAAAAAAAAGTCACAATTTTAATGTGGATGGTTCAATCCGGTCTAACCAGTCCATCGGTTTTATAGATTATTTTCTAAAAAAGAATAAACATTTCGATTGACTTTCACTAGTTTTACTATATATCTATATGATGTGCCTTGTAACACTTAGTCCGGCCAATATTAGAAAGATGAATAGTTCACATATAATAAATGAATTATAGAAGAGTTTGTTGGTATTATTTGGTGAGTCAACCAAACCTTATATGTGATTTTTTTTCCTAATTGATCATGGGAAAGGAACAAGAGGAAACCTTATGTATGATTTTAGAGAGCTTTAATTACAATTTAATTAGTCTTTTTAAAGTGATGGAGCGAACGCGACCTGCGCTTTTCCTGAATGGATATAATTAGTTGGGTCTCTTAATGTACGAGTGAAATAGCCATCATTTAAAAAGAAAATATAAAAATTAGTTTGATGAGATCAAATGCCTGATCTGCCTATTCTGTCAAGCACATGCGAAGCCAACATTTGCTAAGAATAAATCCATTATACTCCTGAGGCTAATGATTTTCCTAAACAAAAATCACCCCATTAACCAGATAAACACGAAGGAGAGAGAGAGAGAGAGAGAGAGAGAGAGAGAGAAGGGTACTATATGGTGAGGTTGGCGAATGCGGGGGCAGAGTAGGTTAAGACTTAAAGAGAGGCCGGGGTAGGCGGTCCTGGCACGTTGGTGCATCTTTTCTCGCTTGTCTATATCACTGCCACTCTTTTAGCCGACCCAACTTCCCATGCTGTCCCCAACTTCCTCTCTTCAACAAGACAATCCTCATTTTCATCTCTCTCTCTCTCTCTCTCTCCCTCTCTCTCTCTCCCTCTTATATTTATAGTCAAATATATATATAAGTAGTTCATAATCTCCAATATATATATATATAGGGCGACCTCCATTCACATTAACAATATTGTGTTTCCTTCTGGTATATGAAATGGAGCTCCAGCTTGGCCTGGCCCTTCCAGCTCATGTTCACAATCCAGTAAAGGGGTTCGACCTAAATGATATTGGATCCAGAGAACCTGCATGGAGCTATGGTAGTTGTTGTTTGGGAACCGAAAAATGCTTTAAAAACAAACGAAGTTCAGAGGAGGCCTTTGGAAAGAATGGAGACGTGGCGCAAGCATTCCCCCTCTTGTTGTGGAATGGCCAGCCTAACGAGGACGATGATCGGAAAGGACAAAAGCATAGAATTACCTCTTGCACCATTAACAAGTAAGAATGAATTGCATATATAGCTAATTGTTTTGATATGATACTTTTATATATCCTATTAATTTAATTAATTACAATCATTGGATATATATTTTTTAGGATCTCTATGAAGATCGAATACAAGAAACACGTTAGAAGTACTTATTCAAGAAACTCTAATGTGAATTTATATACTATCTATAGTATTATGTATGTCCATCTAATTTTATACTTTAGTATTTTTATTAATGGATAAATATTGATAACTCTCTGATAAATGGAAGTAATTACTATTTATTAGAATTGCCCAAAAAAAAAAATTCTTAATTTATAAACTAACTTGGCTTCCTTTCTTTGATAGTACTACTATATATATATCATTTCAATTGTTTCATTTCGATTGAGGACCATTTTATATTTTGAAAAAAATAATAGGGTGTCACATATATATATTAAGTATCTTTATAGGACTCATTAATATTAATGAATCTTAAAATTAAAATAAATAGAGACTTTGAGGAGCTCTGAATCGATCTCTGATCTCCATGTACGGTTCCTCCATAATGTTTTGCAGTAATTTATGTTTTCTTTTTTCTTTCTCTTATTCCCAATACAACATATATATAGGTTGTTCCAGATCATCCTAATTTGGCTTCCTCTTCTCATTTCATTTTTCCTTAATAAAACATGGAACTAGAAAAAAGAAGATAAAGAAAGGGGATGAGTGATTTTTCTTTTTCTTTTTTGGTTGAATGGATGAGATCATTTCAAGTAAAATGAAGAGAAACCATTTTACTGTCGGTATTAAATTTTACGGGTCTAATGGTGTATCTTCTTCTTCTTCTCTTTCTCTTTTTTTTTTTTTGTTTTTTTCAATTTCTTTTTTTTTCCTTCTAATTGTTACAGTGAGGGTAAAATGGGTTACAAGGGTAATTGGTGTATGTTCTTTAATTTCATGTTGAC
>FXXK01000546.1:51927-96032 GCA_900184695.1 Betula pendula | reverse complement strand
TTTTGGTTGGATGGATGAGATCATTTCAAGTAAAATGAAGAGAAACCATTTACTGTTGGTATTAAATTTTACAGGTCTAATGGTGTATGTTCTTCTTTTCTTTCTTTATTTTTTTTTTCTAATTGAATGAGAAAAATGGTTACAAGGAAAATGGTGTATGTTCTTAAATTTCATGTTGACATGTATATATCCCATAATTTTGTAAAATTAATATATATATACACTCTTTGGGGTTAAGTTGTATGCAAGTATAATCTAGCCTAATTAGTTTAGATTAATTGATAGAACCTGAAAAATCCACATCTACATGAACTAATAATGATAATTGTTTCAAAAAATAGGAAAGAATTGGAAGAAAATCATGTTGTGGGGTGGCCTCCCATTAAATCATGGAGGAAGAAACAGCTCCATCAGCATCAAGGTGGGCAGATTAAGAATTATGATCATCAAACGGCTGATCAGATCAGATCAACTGGTCGCCGATCAAACTCTTTATATGTGAAGGTCAAGATGGAGGGGGTGGCAATAGCAAGAAAGATTGATCTAAGGCTCTATCACTCCTATCACACGCTTACCAACACCTTGATCGGCATGTTTTCTAAATGTAAGTGACCAAATCTCAAATTAACACAACGTCGTCGTCTCGATTTAGTGGGTTAATTAATTTGGTACTTATTTAAGGGTTAATTAATTTGACTATCTATGCGCAGACCCAAAAATTGATAAAGATGGTGCAACCTATACACTCACCTATCAAGACCAAGAAGGCGATTGGCTGCTTGCAGGAGATGTTCCTTGGCAGTACGTATTTTTCTACTCCAAGTTTTCATTAAATTCAAGTAATAATATTACAAAAAGAAAATAACAATTTTTTTCTTCAAAATAAGTTGGATAAATTTTCTTTAATCCAGTCCATTAAACTGGCACATACACATGTCAGTTTTAATAGACTGAGTTGTTATTAGAGAAAACTTCACAAAACTCCATAAACTTTTACGTGTTTTGAAATAACCTTTTAAAGTTTAAAAATTTTCAATCTAGTGTATATATCAATCTTTCGATTTTTTTTTTTTTCAATTTCACCCCATTAGAATTTTATGTTAAATCTTATCAAAATTCTCAAAATGCCATTTATTTTTTTTAAAAAAAAAAAAAAATCAAAGATTCAGGCTCAAGTGTTTTTACGAATTCTGTTAAATCCTAATAACGTATAAATCGTTACAATTTTTTTCTTTTCGTTTTTCGTACTGCTTGATCTATTTTTTTTTTTTTTATAAAAAAAATAAAATTATAAGGTTTATAACCGAATTAAAAATATAAATAAATAAAAGGATACGTACTCATGTGATCTAACACTTAGACGTGAAAATGATGATTTTACAGAACTTTCATCGAGTCGGTGAAGCGTTTGGAGCTACTAAGGACTGGTGGTTGAGGTGGATAATAATAAAGTTGCTACTGTGGATTTGATTTTTCTTATGTACTAGTTTAATTAGCAAAAAGCATATGGAGATCTTGTAATAAGTGATTGCTAAAAAAATAGCTTCGCCATCCAAACAGAAAAAGAAAAGGAAAATGGAAAGAAGCATTTGCAATTGCTTGTTTATCAGCCATTAATTTGTATTGATTGTATTTCAAGTAACCAAAAGAAAACAATATATGTGATGTTGAATGTATTTTTAGCTGTATTTTTAAGTTTCAATTGAATTCTATTCTCTTAAAAACAAAAAGAAAAGAGTAGAATTTTGTTGTAAAATGGACCTACATATATCATATATATAATTATACATTCTTTGTCAGCTATTTTTAATGAAGCCTAAACCAAAGCAAGATTTTTTATTTTTTATTTTTTTTATTTTTTTTATTTTAAAGGCTCATGAATTCGTTTCATCATTTTAGATGATGATTAGACCAAATCATACAAGTTTTAAGATGATGTGGTGCGCAAATGTTCTTACCGCCCGTCTTACTACAAATTCATGGTCCGATTATAAAAGAAAATTAATTAGCTTTATTCGATAACACCTTCTTTTTTTTTTTTTAATGTTACGTATGAACATTTTTTCAAACAGAAAACAATATCTAAAAAACATTAACAGACGGTGAATAATATTATTTTAATCATAATTGATGAAGCCCAATATTAAACAAATTTTAAACAATCAAATGTAGGGTTGTAAATGAGCCCGCCTGTTCGCGAGCGCGCTCGATACCCGCTTTGTTAAATTCGACTCGAGCTCGAGTTCGGTACAATACAAACCCGCTCGTTACTATAAAAGCCCGCTCGATTAGTTAGTGATACATACCCGATTCGCTCGACTAAGCTCGATAGGGGCTCGCAAGCCTGGCTCATTAAGGATTAAATAAACTGACTCATTTAAGGTTCGAATAAACCGACTTATTATTATCATTATCATATGATTTAAGTTATCTAACATTGTATTTATCACTTATGCCATATAATTATATAAACACTAGATCAAATGATAATACGAATATAATAAAAATTTGTTAAGTTTAGTCATTATAATTTATATCATTGATTCATTATCATTATCATTATCATATGATTTAAGTTATCGAACATTGTACTTATGCCATATAATTATATAAACACTATATCAAATAATAATAGAAATAAGATAAAATTTTGTTAGGTTTAATCATTATAATTTATGTCATTGATTCATTATCATTATACTTAACAATGTTATTAATATAGTCTCAAATTAAATGATTAGTATTATAATGAACAATGTATATTATTAACATATACTAAACTAATACCATTAAGTTAATAAATCAGTTAATTAAAATAGGTTATAAGTAGGTTATAATTTAATAAATTAGCCGAGCTGCTCATTTAAGGCTCGAAAAGTCTTAAATGAGCCAAGTTGCCTATTTAAGGCTTGATAAGTCTTAAATGAGCATAGCTGGCCCATTTAAGGCTCGAAAAACCTTTTTATCAATGGCTCGACTCGTCAAAGCCTTTTAATCGAGCTCGATAACTCGTGAGCTTGAGCTCGAGCTCGGGTATTGTCTAACGAGCCAAGCTTGAGCTGGGGTTTTTAAGCCCGGCTCGAGCTCGAGCTTGGCTCATTTAAATATTTTCTTAAATGAACCGAGCTGAAAATCTTAAAGATCGACTCGCTCAACTCGATTACAGTCCTAATCAAATGGCTTGGTTGAATGGGAACCGATTCGAATAATAAAAAAACAAAAGAATGGGGACCGATTCAATGACCCACCGGTTCAGTTGGTGGGTCAAACAGTCCCTGATGGCCTTTGACCAAAATTGGCCAGCACTCAAGAGGGGTGAATCGGTTTCGAATGAAGATCGATCAACTATTTAGCTGGTATGATCTGACATTATTAAAGCATAGGTTGAATAATTTCATTTCTTTAGGGCCTTGAAGTTAAATTTAAGGGAAAATATACGGTTTGATAACTTGATTGAAGTTGTGTTAAAAGAGCTTTAAAAATATTTTTAATATATAAAAAGTTGGTCTAATTGTTAAAAAAAAAAAATCAAAAAATACTTTTTTTATTTTTTATGTTTTGAAAAAAAAAAAGCCAAAACGCATTTTTTAGAAAATATTAAAAATGAAGTTTTTTTTTAAAAAAACTCTTTGTCATTAAGGTTTTGATTAAGAGTCTATTTAGGTTGACAATTTAACAATAACGATTTTAAAATGTGCGATTTGAAAACGTAATTTTTAAAAACGTAATTAATCGTTTAATAAAATTACAGTTTGGATTTTAAAATTATAATTTAGACTTTAAAATTATATATTTTCAAAAAAATCACTCATTACCTGCGATTTTCTACGTTTTCAAATCGAAATTTTTTAAAAATATAATTTTAAACGATTCAATTTTTTTCAATTTAATTTAAAATTACATTTTTTATCTACAAAATCACAATTTCAAATGCATCTTCAATCAAATCCTCCATCTTACTTCCGTTAAAAATTTTAATGACATATCACGTCATATTCAATAATATTACAACACGTGTGTGCATTACACAATCACATGCCACGATGGCCTTCAGCTTCTGTCGATTTAGGAGTGGGAGGAGCTTGGGCCTTGAATTAGAAAGCCTGATTGAGGGAGTGAGGAAGATGGGCCAGAGAGAGAGAGAGAATAATTGACGTCGTCTGCTTACGAAATTTTGTCGTTCAATTGAGATTTTAGTATTAGGCATCCTTGTAATGTGTAACTCTATTTGAGGCTACGGATTTGCAACCCACCGCAACTCCGTAGAAAAAATCCTCCACCCTTCGCCAAGCTGCTATGTCGGCAAAGGAAGCAGAAGACGTGCAATTTTGGATGCTGACAATGATGTGTGGAAACGTTGATCATAGGCCTTCCGTTGCAGATGCTCCTGAAACCCTTAAAAAAATGTTTCAGGGAGAAGATTGAAAGTCGAGATGATGAGGTAATTGCACGAGGGGCAGCAGAGAGACGGGTTAAAAGACGAACTTCGGTGACGAAGATGGTGGTTCAGAGTCAGAAGAAGAAAGGTTGCGTGATCAAAGAGAGACGGAGCAATTGGGCTCGACTAACAGAACCCATGGATCCTACCAACTATGATATGGATAGACCCATTACATGATTACAATTTACAACCCAAGTGCCAAAGGCCCACTAACCTAATATATTCATTACAGTAACTCACATTCCCCAGCTCTACACCCCTCTGCAACTTCTTGTTGGCAGGTTTAAATTCAATCCTTTCAGCATCTTGAGATTTTCTTTTCCAATCCTTTGATCGGGAAAAAAGTATTCAGTGTTTGAAAGCTCCATTTCACAAAAGCAGACGAGCTGTTTGATGCAATGCCTCTGAGAATCTTGAATATGTTTCCTCGCTATTAAGAGCAATCTCAACTGGACTTGGAACCCTAAAACTATAAATCAAATCTTTTGAATCTCTTCTAAACTATTACAAGCCCTTATGCAAATTGATATATATTTGAAGCAATCATGCCAAATCACCTTCATGCAGGTGCTGTGAATGGCCCTATGAATATGATAGTAGGACAGTGTGTTCTACCAGAATCAGATTGAGCAATCACATGTGTCACATATTCTTGCAATGGGCTACCAAGACCTTACCTACCATGTTCTTGCATGCGGATGATGTCAAGATGCAAAGTGCCAAGGAAAGAAAGGCGACTGATTCTCATGGGCTGGTTTAAAGTGTTTCTAACTCAGAAAGTAGTCAACTGTTGTATTCAATTTGTGCAGTCTCTACTTGGAAATCAATCACAGATGGTCTGTCTTCTTTTGGTGAAAGCAAGACATCATTTGTTAATTTCCTAGATTATGGTCACAAAATAATAATCGAAGAAACCACATATTAAAATAAAAAAGTTGTCTTTATATGTTTGTTTGCATCTTGCTTGGATGTTTCTGCAACATCCTGTTCTTTCAACTTCTAGAGAAACTAATCTTTTCATTGGCTAGGCACAAAGACCCAAAGTTTGACTATGACTGACATAAGCTAGTTCAGATACAGGACAAGTTAATGTTGTTTTTTTTTTTTTTGTAAGTGGGACAAGTTAATGTTAGCCATGAGAAATTAACCTTTGTTTGGTCAGACTGAAGTTGACCTGCTCCAAAGGGATAAAATGATTCAACTATAAGTTTTCAGTTCAAAATTTAGGGAATTGTGAACTCGGCTGGATTTGGATACAGGGATTGATAAAATGCTTTGGAGGTTAGGTTCTATATTTATGTCGGCAAATTCAAGTGTTGAAATACAAATCTCTCCTTGTCTGCTTCAAACCATAGAAAACCTTCGGCCTCTACTAATTTGGTGGATTACCACCAGAGTTCCAATTGTAGCGAGCAAGTTCGTTCGTGGAAAAAAATTTATAGAAGGCAAGAGTTTGAAGCCGTTGCAGCGGGAGACAAATAAATCATTTGTTAAGGTTGCAAGTACGTGTCTAGACTACAAAAGTTTTGTAAGTAAACACTGATTGTAGCAATTAATTTTTCTACAGTAAAAAAGTTTTCTCGGATTGGTTGCCCAATTCTTCAAAAACTTTCACTCATGACCAAAATCCTTGTGGTATTATATAAACACCCTTTTTTTTTACATCCTTCTAGGCTGGTTTGGGTCATATTGCATTTTTTCACAACATTTGGTGTACTGTATGTGAATCCTGTGGCTGCCCGCTTTGGTCAGTGTCATAGTAATTAATTGACTCGTTGAAAGAGTACATATCTATCATTGAAGTGGACGTTTAACCATAAATAAAAGTTTGTGCGTTCGGAATGAGGAATGCTGAGGGTCTATCAGCATTTCTTTACATTTCTTTAGCATTTCTCTTTTATTTAGTGGGTTTAAATAAAATTAAAAAAAAAAAATATCTTGGAGAAAGATGCCGGAGGAATACTGGTAGATCCTCCAGCATTCCTCTTTGGAAATAGATATCTCAAATCGGGCCACATGGAGTACAAAATGTATTGTGTCACTGTCATATGCTGAAATACTGGCAGTTTGCTCTTCGGGGCAACGACAAAGTCGAAGTTAGAAGATAGGCGATGCAACTTTGATAGCTGTGTTTAATCAACCATTTTCATACAGTCAACGGAGACTCATAATAAACATGCATTATAATATTTGATTTTAATTTCAAGGCTTGGTTTTTCTTCTTGTTTGCTTGGGTCTTCAAGGTCTTCAATTTGCAGCCGGCCATGTCCTTATCTCTGTCTCTCTCTCTCTCTCGCGCGGTTATTTCTGTGCGTGGCCCTGTCTGTGCATGTGCTTGTGGGTGTTGCTGCTCAGTATGGAGGTCTGGAGAATCTCTTTTCTTCTTCTCTGTGCATTTCGGCTTGTTTCTGCACAACAAACGACTGATTCTGATGAAGGTTCTCTATTTGTTACGAATTCAGAATCTTGTACAAGTTCAACTTCATTTACACTCAGTTAATGTTTCTAACTACTGCTTTTGTCGATCAGTGGCTGCTCTCAACAAGATTATAGATTTCTGGAACTTAAGAAGCAAATTGAATCCTACCATTGACCCTTGTGCCCAGAATGCATCATGGACTTCTGAGAATGCGAATCCCCGTGTGGCTTGTGACTGCAGTGGCAACATCTGCCACATCACTCATTTGTAACTTCTCCATCGTCATTTTTCATCTGTTCATTTATTCTTCTTGTGTTTAAGGAAGTTTCCAATTTTCACTTGATGCAGGAAGATATATGCTTTAGACATTCTTGGTGAAATACCCAAAGAACTATTTCTGCTGAAGGAGCTGATGGACTTGTGAGGGTTCAACTTTTAAGCTTTTAAGCACTCTTTGTTGCTTCTATCATTCTATGTGATTGAGATTTGCAATTTGGGTAATGATGCAGGAATCTGGGTCAGAATGTATTGAGCGGGCCCATACCGGTTGAAATTGGACAATTATCAAATATGCAATACCTGTGAGACTGTGAACTGCTAAACTAACTTCTTATTATCTTACTGCTGTACAGTTAATTTGAATGGATAAAATCAAGTCACAGCTGTTTTTTTATGTGTGAGGTGTATTCATAATTGTTCTCTTTATGCTGAGTGATTGAACAGTAGCCTGGGCATAAACAACCTGACAGGTCCAGTGCCTTCAGAGCTTGGTAATTTAGCCAAGTTGATTTCCCTGTAAGCATATAGATGCAGTTTTCAGATGCTCTTTTTTCTGTATTTTTTTTTTCTTGAAGCTTCTTCGAATCCATGTACTAGATTAATTTCTAAAGTTTCTGTCATGTTACAGAAGTTTCAGCTCAAACAATTTCTTTGGACCATTACCCGTTGATCTTGGAAAATTGACCTCCTTACAGCAGTTGTGAGTTTTATCCTTATTTGCTAACCTTGAAGTAACATCTTTCTCTTAGCTGGGTGATCCCATTTTTTAACCTATATTCTTTTCAGGTACATTGATAGCAGTGGAGTGAGTGGACCAATACCTCAAGAACTTGCAAACTTAAAATCCCTTCAAATTCTGTACTTATTTCTCTTTTCTTTATAGTAGCACATGGTGGTTTTTAAATATTGAAGAGTTTAATTATGTTAGTTGTAAATTCATTTGTCTATTGATTTTTCTTGTTTCAGCTGGGCATCTGATAATCTATTTACTGGAAAGCTTCCAGAATTCTTTGGGACTCTTACAGAACTCAAGGACCTGTATGCATGGAATTCCCTAGCATTACAATATTTTCAAAATTGGAGGTTTCATTTCATTGTAGTATTTAACATGTAGTGTGTTGACTGATGCACTTTCCCTTTCACAGGCGACTTCAAGGTACATTACTTGAAGGCCCAATCCCAAGGAGTTTTGGTGCTCTAATTAAGCTAGAGAACCTGTAAGGCCTCCTCAATATGAGTTGATATGTTTTGCAGTGTCTTATGCATTACTAATTGTTGCTATAGTATTTTATTTTTCCCCTGTAAAAGCCTTTCTGGTCTTCTTTGTCGTATCTATTTTCCCTGCATGTAGTTTTGTGGTGTGTGGTTGGCAGGAATGGATAAGTGATGAGGCTCACAGCCTAATCACAAACTATCGAGTATGCAATCTGGACAAGCCATCAACAATTAAAAAATAAATAAAACAGGAGAAGAAGAAAGAACCTCAACCTTTGTTTGCTAAAAATACTTGATTTTGATTAAAAAATTTTGGGGTTGAAAAATGCCTAATGTCCTCAAATAACACCGGGGGAATAGGTGTTTTCCCAACAACCTCCTTTCAAATTTTGCAACCACACACAATTTTACCAAAATCAAGTAAAGCATAAAATGAATTAGACAAAGAATTTTGGTTACGAAGTAGAAACCTTTTAAAGAACTTTTCAAAAGTAAAACCACTTCCGGGACAACCAACCCCATGAAACTTATTTACTATAGATGAATCAAATTACAATCATTATACTTACAAAACCTTTGTAGTGAAAACCTGATGTGGTACCCCAACAAATGACATGTTTATCTTCTACCGCAATAGCTCCAGAACTCTAGCCATTCTTCTATAAAGCTTTATCTGCAACCCATAAATCTGGCGGTTGAAGGTTTGATTTGTGTAGTTTAATAAAGTCTAGGAGAGGTTAAAGAATGAAGGCATAAGGATGTAAAAGGACTCTCCAAGAACTCAAAACAATGGCCTCCGGGTTTATTCTGAAAATCGTGCCTTATGATCCTTATTTTGACCTTGAGAAAACTAAGGTTTAATGTGCAAGTTGGTTAAAGAAAAAATATGTTTAAGGTCACACCGTCCGAATGCGTGCTAGGGCTTCATAGCTTATTATGTGCAGCGTTCGAACAGGGCACGAACGCTGTTGCGATCGGGTGTCTCAAATCTAGCTTAATGATCATTGTTTTTGAACCTTCTTCAAACATGATTGTGATTAGATGTCTCTGTGGGTCCTTGTGAAATACTTTCATTCGAATGAAACACAGTGATTCAACCTCATTAGAACTTGGTGTGATCGTCCTTGCGATCAAGCCTTTTGGGAACTTGAACTTTGAAGACTTGAAGTGCTCCGTTCGATCGGCTTACAATCGCGACTGCGATCGGGACATTCTGGAACTCAATTCTTGATATTAAGATCTCGTTCGAACGCCTTTCGATCAGGTTGCGAATGGCTTCTAATCTTCAATTTGAACTTCAATCTAAGAACCAACTTAACCACTAAATCTAAACTTACAACCAAACTAGTTCTGACGCTGAATTGGCCAACATAAAACCTAACTGGGGTGAGAGATCTTATTGCTTTCATTGCACTTTATACTGCATTTTTGCTAAAATACATGATTTTGAATAAAGTTTCTCCAGAATATACCAAATATTCACTTGTTGTTAGCTTGTCTTGTAGTGGTATTTGTGTTTATGCTATTCATTTCTGATTCATTCATGATTATTTTTTTGTACTTAATTGGAATTTCTGGTTTCCTTATGTGCCTGTATAGGAGAATTGGTGATCTTAGTAAGGAAGACTCTACTCTTGATTTCTTGGAAAACCAGACAAGTTTGTCCATACTGTAAGATGCTCTACATTTTAGATCATACTTAACAAAAAATTAGATTTTTTTCACTTGAATCTTTTATGTAGAACCTAAATGAACTTTCTCAACTTGTTTTGCAGATCATTGAGAAACTGCCAATTGTCTGGCAAAATTCCAGAACAGATTGGCACATTTTCTAAGTTGCAATACATGTAAGTAATGACATATGTTTGTTCGTATGATCAGACATTCACTTATTTATGTTTCTTTGTTTCGATTTTATGAACCTTTTCTATATAAAGTTTTCATGATTTTAGTGTCTCTAAAGGACTTTTGCTGATTTTTCGTTTTGTCTTTTAAGCTTCTGATTTCTGCCTCATATTACTGAAATGATTACTCTGACAGGGACTTAAGCTTCAACAATTTGACTGGCCCAATACCAAACTCATTCCAAGATTTTTCTTTGTTGCAATATCTGTAAGTAAACTAATTTTGGCTCTTTGACATTCTATGTTATAAACCAAACCGTTAAGAGAATCAAACAGAAAATGCATGATTGAATGTTAGAATTTCAATGTTGTTGATTTATATATCTGACTTGATGTGAAAATATATTGAAATTCTCTCCATTAGAAAATCTTGATTACTATTTTAGTAGATTCAATTATCTTTCCTCTATTTTAATTAGTTTAGGTGAAATTCTTAAATGAACATGTTTCCTACTTAGTATCCCTGTGTGCAGCATGTCAGCAAGCTCAGTCATTTTATGGCAGTATTAAGAAATATATTAGCACACAACAACATAATTACTTTCCTACTTGAAAAGGGTCAATATTCACTCGAAAGATGAACCTAAAAAATCTAAATCAGGCAGATTGGATTCACCCAAAATCTCTATATGTGACCCATTTGAACAGTATTTCAAATGATTAAGTCAAATACATAAGCCACATATTGGTGATGCAAGCTGGAACCATATCACAGGCTTTGCTTCTTTGAAATAAAATTGCATTCACTTTGACAAAAGATTCTTCAATAGATCATATGTTTTCGTCAGTTTCCTTCCTTTAATTGCTAAAAGATGTATACATAATTTACCGTGCCATTGCTATAAGAATTTCCTCATAGAGATAATCTCTTTATATGTCTCAGATATCTTGGAAACAATAACTTGGGTGGACAGCTGCCTGAGAATATCACAAGTCCAAAGCTCATTGCATTGTAAGTGCAACCTTCAACTTAGGATTATCCCTTCTTCTCGTTTCCTAATAGATATTGCTAAAAGTAATAAATTATGCATAAGTAATAGACATTTTTGTATCTCAATGGAGGCCCCACTCTTTTCTGTTCCATCTGATAAAAGGAAAAAGATGTCTTAAACAATAGTCATTGTTGGTCTCGGGGAAATCATAAAGTAGGAACCTGACTCTGATTTGAGCTAGATAAGTTAAATAACCAAAATGAAACAAGCAGTTTAGCTCAAAATAAATTTGCCATTGCCAATTTGTTCAGCAGTACATTTGACAGTGAGTACTGCTACTCTGACTGCCAATATTGCGGAGGTGATAGTGAAACAGAATGCAAGACAATTAAGTCACTGTTCAGATTTAACTGAGTTTTTTATAGAATATTTCTAGTTCATTTTATGAAGTCTAATGCAGGCCAAGACCTGCTAAGGATGGTTAAACCCAAAGGATTCAACCAAAGGAATAGTCCTGGATGCCACTTTATGCTTCTGCATTAAAGTCTTGAGCTGCTATTTATGAATATTAGTTAAGAATGGATCTCTCTTGACCGATTTATAAAAAGTGCAATTTACTATAAATGCAGTGCTCTTGCTAGGCCAGATCCCTGTTGTAAGAAAATATCTGTCTTTTCCTGCCTTGGAAGATGTGCTTGAAAGTCTTTTAAAAAGCTAAAATTTATGACCATAAGAACAAGCATTTAATGTGACTTGCTCTAAAATTATTGAGTCTTGTCAGCGGTTTGTATCTCTCAGAATACAACTAATACTCTGGTCTGTGGACAGAGATGTCTCCTTCAATCCCATCACTGGCAATCTACCTCTAAATGTTGCAAGAGTAGGATTTTCAATGTAAGTAAATCTTCCCTTTTTCACCTCATAAGACTTCCTGCCTGATACTGTGATAGGGTAGAAGTACTGTGATCCTATGATGGCATGTTCTTTGAAACTTAGGTGTGCCTTGTTAAATGGTTATCTTGTGGCATCCTTCAGCAAAAACTAACTACCTTTTCTTATTCAGGAATGTTTTTGGAACATCCATCAATGCAAATAGTTTACTGGACAGGTATGTTTTTTCTTTTCTTCAACGGTAAGTCAGTATTATACATCGACAGTTGCTTCCACTCTTACACCTGTATCCTTCTCGTCAAGTTAACAAGCCAATATCTTCTTTGGAGGCAATATGTTGTATCTTTTGAAAAATACGATTTAGACCCCAAGTTGTTATTAATTTAGTTTACCAAACACAATAACATCTTTCACATTAAGTGCTGGAAATTCTAATTGAAATGAAAGACTACAACATGTGAATAGAGTGTGAAGTTCTTACTATAGACTCCAAACCAATGAATGGGAGCATAAAGGAAACCATTATTAGGACCTTAGTAACTTGCAGATTATAGTTTTATGAAATTTTCAAGTGCATTAACCATAATTGGACCTGTTATGCCTACCTATTTTCTTCTTGCTCCATGCTCCGACTAGCTTTCTGAATTCTCCAGTTTTGATTAAAAAAGTCTGAGTAATTAATGATCCTACAAGTTGAGTATATTCTGGTGAATTTATGATTCATATAATATTCTAGTAAACTTTTCTGATCATTTTAATGGTCATGGATGTAGGAAGGCAAATGCGATGCTGCAATGCCTCCAAGGAAACTTCAAGTGCACTAACCAAGTTCCAGCCAGTGAGTAAATTTTTCCTTCATCATCTATACTGATTTCACCATCTTGTTAACCACTTGGATACGTTATAACTTTGACAAAAATATGAAACATTATAAGAAACTTTAATTGGAAATTTTAGATCACATGTTGGATGTTTATAACTTTGTTACATAATAAGACAAAAATGAGACAAACGGGCGGGTGTTTTTCATACTTCCCACTTAGGCTTCTCATTTATTATATATAGAAGTACAAGGTGCTAGGATTACAAAACTACCATCAGGATAAACTTATCTACTAACAACCTAACAAAATAATGATAACTACAATCACAAGATAAGATAATTCCTCTCTACGATAGACTCCTCTAACAAACTTTAAGACATTCTGTTGTCCAAAGTATTAGGTAACTTATGGTTCTTTAAGAAATTAAAAGTATACAAAATTTCATGAGGCATTAATGGAAATTGAACATTGTTGGCCCAAGGCACTTTAATTTACAAAGAGTATTCCATGTTTTTCATTAAATGTGGGGGCTTCAATTTATACTATGCTTTATAGTGCATGCTGTTTGCAGTCTAGGTGCTTCCCTACTCATGTAGTAAGAAACCATTTAGGAATGAGAAATGACAGTTTCTAGGAATAATGACAGGTTTCTCCTGAAAAGCTTCTAGCATCTTTCATTATCTGTGTCTTTATTGGCATTTGGACAGCTTGCCAACCCGTTAAAGCATGATAGTACAGCCATAAGTACTTCACAAACTAAAATGTTGGAAAACCAAACAAAGTCAGATGAAACATTAGAGTTTCTTATGAATGACTGGAACTCTCTTTCTCATAAATGAAATGCTCAAATACACCCTCCTTTGAAATTCTGTGTTGAAATCACGAATTGCAGTTCGAAACTATGAACTTCTTAAAAATATTGCTAAGATTTAAAATGAACTTTTGGAGCTAACAGTTGCAGAAAAAAGGAATGCAAACAGGGGAAAACACATTAGTTCTCAAGAAGCAAGAAATTTGTTTACTTCCTAGCTTAACTTGATATATTTTGGAGAACATACTTCTCTTTCAGCTTCATTTTCAATTAAATGTGGAGGCATGGAACAAATATCTTCATCTGGCGTCAACTTTGATGATGATTCTGATAAACTGGGAGCTGCTTCAATGTACACAAACTCTAATGATCAATGGGCAGCGAGCAACACTGGAATTTTTATTTCCAATCCAAATGGACCTCTCTATATAGCAAAGACTGATACTCAAATCACGAATACTTTAGATTCCGAACTGTATAAAACAGCAAGGATTTCACCAAGCTCACTGAGGTACTATGGCCTTGGCTTGAAGAATGGAAAGTATGTTGTGGAGCTTCACTTTGCAGAGATAACAATGGATGATACTCGGTCATGGAAAGGTCTTGGGAGGCGCTTATTTGATATTTACATTCAGGTACGGCGAGAACATCTGATAGCAAAGGCAGGCACACTTCTTTTTTTTACCATGAATTCTGCAAAGTAGACAAGATTCAATAAGATTGTAGTTAAAATCTTGTTTGAAGACTTAATCCTGTAATGGCCATAAGTATTGGTTCTACTCCTCTGGACCTTAAAATATCTTAGTATCCTTTTTTTTCATTACGAGGAAAAAAAATCAAGTTATGGACCTCTTTCTGGGTAAAGAATGTGTAAACTGATTTCACATATGGCAACTTGACACTTCAAGAATTCTTCTTTATCTAACAATAAAGTATTGTGAGTAATATAGAGCTCATCTGCAAAACTTTTCATTACACCATTTTAATAGAACAATCATTTTTACATTTTTTTTTTCTGCTGCAAGTATTTAAGTGATACGTAGTCTGCATTAGAAAAACTGTCAATGACCCTTGTGTTTTTCATTTTAATTGATATGGAGCTATTTTTGTAGGAAAGAAGCACATATCTTCTGTCCTTTTAGCCTTTTCCATAACTTTCATCAATATGTTCTGCAACTTTTGAGATATAAACCGGTTAATTGCATCTTCTTTTGGATTGCCCATTTTTGCACTCATCAAATGCTGCAATTGGCTTAAGGGTGAGCGAGTTCTCCAAGACTTCAACATTCAGAATGAAGCTGGTGGATCCAAAAGAGCCTTGATCAAAACATTTGAGGCAAACGTAACAAACACAATCATGGAGATCCACTTCTTTTGGGCTGGGAAAGGCACTTGCTGCATCCCATTTCAAGGCACATATGGACCCTTAGTGTCAGCAGTCCATGTTTATCAAGGTTTTTTTTTTTTTTCTTCCTGCAATTTTTGACAATTTGCATTTTCCTTTCGTCAATTAATATAAAATCTTTTTTTTTTTTTTTTTCTGTAGCGGCCGACACGGTCTCTTCTTCCAAACGGGCCAAGAAACATGCGAGAAGACTTGTTGGAATAGCACTTGGATGTGCAGCTGGTTTCTTGATAATCTCATCAGCGTTCTACTTATGGTGGACCAAGGAGTCATCTGGGCACATTCAAGTACACATAGACTCACCAAGGAAGCGATCATTCCATTAAGCTGGCCTCAGTGGATGCGCACATCTTGGATGCCTCTTGTAAGTGTTTTGGGTGCCTTTTTAGGTTTCCCTTAAATGATCCTAAAGCTTCCTAACCAAATTTGATGGTCCTATAAATGAAGGCCTTCTAGTTGATGTGAAAGTTAATAAAAATCTGGATAGGAAGACTATTGTGAAAATATTGAATGGTTTATGAAGTTAGCATCTTTGTTCTTATCGGATCGTTCTCCACTATGCTCTTTTGCTGTCATTGGATGGCATTGAAAATGAGACAATTGACACGACAATGGGCCTTGAAAATGAGTTTCATAATGTGAAAATTTCACAAATATCAACGGTTTACGATCTTTAAGTGTTTCACTTGATTTAAGTGCAATTTTAATTATATGTATATAAACTTTTAAGTAACTTTTTCTTGCAATACAGTTTTCAAATGTGAGTTATATATAAGTTTGTATCGTTTGATATTAGAACCATACAGTACGTCACAAGTTTAAGTTATGGAAGAGACCGCCTATAAGATAGAGTAGTCCGTAGTAAATGTCAAAGTCGAAAGTATAGTTGTATGTTATATTCAGTCCCACGTAGCTTAATATTTCTCAACAAAACGATCTAGGAAATGAGGAATCTTTGTGAACGTTGAATATCTCACCATACAAGTTGTTGGGTTCTTGCATTGGGTATTGTCAATTTTAAAATATTAATATGTAAAAAGTGTGAAAACTGTAGGAACAAATGTGAGATGGCGTTACTTAAAAGGTTGGGAGATAGCATTGGTCCATCATATCTTCTTTCTCTTTTACTTTTACTCGACCTAAAGCTGCTAAGCATAAAAGAGTAAAATGGTGAAAAACGATGGCTAACGATCACGGTGGGACTCGAACCCACAATCTCCCGCTCCGGAGGCGAGCGCCTTATCCATTAGGCCACGCGATCTGTTGTTTCACTTCGTGTTACATTACAGTACATATACACATCATTTATGACAATAAGTAATTTTTTTTTTTTTTTTTTAAATGCACTATATTGGATTTTAAGACTAATGCTATATACCACACAACTATTTTATTATAATCTCACTATACTAACATGGAAGTGTCAATCAACCATTAAATTTAGTTTTTTTATTAAAAAAAATTTAGCAATGGTAAATTAACACTGTCACGTTAGTATATTGATATCTTAGTGCTGTATATTTAGGAACCAAGTTCTTTTTTGTTTAACTCAATTTTTCTCAATTTTTCATAAAAGTCAACAATTTTTAACAACTCAAATTTTTTCAACCTAACTCAAATTTATTCAACCCAACCCAAAAAATAATATAAAAAATTATATAAAAATTATATTTTTATTTTGAAAAAAAAAAAAACTGAAAAAAGGAAAAAAGAATTTGAGGGGTGGCTGGGGGTGGTCCGGCCACCTCCTGTGGTGGTTCGGCCACCTCGGTGGTGGTCCGGCCACCCCAGATGGTGGTCCAGCCACCCCGGGGTGGTTTTGAACCACCCCAGCTTTTTTTTAAAAAAAAAAATATATATATTTTAATAATTAAAATATAATATTTTATTATTTTTTTTAAATATAATCACCTACTCAAATATTTTTTCTAAACCATCCAAATATAATTTCAAAACTCATTTTTTTCTCGATATCTGTGAAGTTAACATAGAATCAAATTAAATCAAATTAAATTTGACACCCAAACGAGCCCATATCATTATTCAGAATTTAATTTGGTATCAAAATACTTTGCTATTAAAATAGTCTAAAGAGCCAATACTTACTATATTCATTAACTATGGATTTTTGAAATCTGGTGGGGTTGGATCTCATCCTATTGTCATTTATTCATGCGTCTTAAAATGTCTATATGATGAATTATTTCATATCAACATCAAAATCTAGTTTCTTAGTAAGAACCGTTCACCATTTAATTATTGTCTCTTTTCCCAACATAGAGTAAAAAGAAAGATCAACATTCAACAAAGAGCTACTATGAACAGAGAGAAAAAAATAATAATAATAATAAATAAATAAAAAGCTACTCAAAGAATAATGATTAAGGTGAAGAACACTATAAAAGATCCTTTTGGACAAAAAAAGAAAATATCTTATTGATTTTTTTTTTTCCTGAGATGAAAATATCTTATTTGATTGATGCCCGAATTATGGTAAAATCACATTCTGCTAGCCTATCACAACAAGAGACAAAGAGACACAAATTCCAAAATTAATTAACATCTTTGAAAAAATTAATTGACATTAAAATTTATTAACGCCCACGAAAAGAAAAACATATTGTGTGATTCATTAAAAACAAATTGAATAGTACTAAAGAAGCAGCTCCTTGAGGCTTGACGTGTCCAAATTTTAGCGGCTGCGTCCAGAAGCGAGAAGGCAATTTAGGGAAATCTTAAAAATAGCATAAAAATATATTTGGACACCCCTCCTCAAATTAACGTGATAATTCATATTTTATTAAAATAAGGGATATATAAACTATCACATAATAATTTATATTTTAATAACTAGCGTAATAAATATTACGTAAATTGTCACATAAATTTAAAGCATTGCTAGAAATATTACAAAATTTACAACATATTATTTACAAATTGACGTGCGGTATATGTGGTGTTGGACTTATAGGCCAAAAATCTCATATAACTACCAACACACTTGCCTAAGCTCACTAAACCATTGCCAATTTGCCGCACATGATTATCTCACATGTCACTTTAATGTCACTTGGCCAATTTTCATAACCACCTCGTAAGTCCTAAATCTCAAGCAAAAGGCATGATGAAAAGTGGAGGAATATGGAATAAGCCACTCTGAAGACTATCATCGTGAAGTAACTGACAATAAGCTAATGTCATTATAAAAGACAATTCAAAACTAGGTAAAGGAAATTTTTTGAGTTCTACCTAAAATTTTATCTTATTTTTATTTTGAACTATTTTCTTAAATACAAACCGACTTAAGCATCAAAGTCATGCCGCATTGGCCCACGCTGACAAGTTCCATTACTTATTTTCCTCCTTTTTTACGTGTGTTTCCGATCGATATTCCAGCACTAAGAAAACTGCTCTAACATATGATTATTGCCGCGTCATCAACTTAAGATATGACATCAGTATATAAAAAAGTTTCACTAAAATTATAGTGATAATACCTGTAGCATTTTTCCAATTTAAAAATGTATTAAGAGTCCACATTTTAGGTCGGATTGGTTTATAAAAAAAAAAACAACTCATATTATTCATTCCCAACTGGCACCGACAATAGCACATAACCCCACAGACTGAAAGTGGGAAACCCATTGACCCAATTACATGCCCTTCCTTTTAGTTATTACTTTAGACGCTTTGTCCAGAACTACGATCAACGTCCACGTGTTCATCCCATCAATCAGTCCAAAATCTTTAAAAAAAAAAGAAAAAGAAAAAGAAGTACAAAACCCTGGCTCGTGGAGATGTCCTTATCACCATCTACCGTACGCGTAGGATGCTAATAAAATAAGCAATACATGCACTGTAGGTGATCCCATCCCATGCCCCTCTGTATCTCTCTCTCTCTCCTCCCTATTCCCGCTGACCGCACACCAACACACCCAAGTTTTCTTCTTTTGGACGGACAGCGTACCGCAACCGACGCTTCCGCTAAAAAAGGCCTCCTTCACGCTTCATCAGATTTCTGATCA
Source organism: Betula pendula (assembly GCA_900184695.1). Taxonomy (NCBI): domain Eukaryota; kingdom Viridiplantae; phylum Streptophyta; class Magnoliopsida; order Fagales; family Betulaceae; genus Betula; species Betula pendula. The sequence goes on along the minus strand of FXXK01000546.1, from coordinate 76,886 downwards.
ATCCAACGGCGCAAACCCCTCCACGTCACCGGACTCCAATCCACTATTTAAATCCTACTTTTTTGGGCCTCCCATTCCATATGGCTCCTCTTTTCCCTCTTCGTAGAGATAACCAGAGATAGAATCTAGGGAGTTGAGCGAGGAAGCGAACGAAGAACATCTCGGAGATTTTGCATTATACGACGCCGTTCTGTTCTGTCACTCACTCGTCCCGATCTAATTCCTCAGCTGCTGTTTCAGTCCATTTCCTCAACGAAAGTCGCCGGATCCGCCCTCGTTTTGACAGATCGGAGAGGAACCTCGCGCTCCTGCCGATCTGAAATTCAAAATCAACGGTGAGTAAATTCCAGAGCCTTCTATTTCTGGATAATCTTCGTTGAGCACTCCATTTAAGAGAAAGTCTTCAATTAAACTCGATTAATTAATCACGAGCTTAATCAAAGTAAACTGCTACTACAGCAACGTACGGTGGAGATGGCGCCGAGCACGATCAGGAAGGCGATCGGGGCCGTGAAAGATCAGACGAGCATAGGAATAGCGAAGGTGGCGAGCAACATCGCGCCGGAGCTGGAGGTGGCGATTGTGAAGGCGACGAGCCACGACGACGACCCGGCGGACGAGAAGCACGTGCGGACGATCCTCAACCTCACGTCCTACTCGCGCAGTTACATCCACGCCTGCGTGTCGGCCGTGTCCAAGCGCCTGGGTAAGACGCGCGACTGGATCGTGGCCCTCAAGTGCCTCACGCTCATCCACCGCGTCCTCAACGATGGCGACCCGGTGTTCCAGGAGGAGATCCTCTACGCCACGCGCCGCGGCACCAGGCTCCTCAACATGTCTGATTTCAGAGACGAAGCGCACTCCAGCTCCTGGGACCACTCGGCCTTTGTCAGAACCTATGCGATGTACTTGGATCAACGGCTAGAATTGGTGCTCTACGATAAGAAGAGTGCTGGTGGTGGAGGTGAGAGATTCGGCGGCGGTAGAGACAATTTCCGGTCACCGCCTCAGAATTCGAAGCCGTATGAGTACGAGAGTACCAGCGCTCATGATCCGTACGGGAACTACGGGGCAATGACCACGACAAGACGTTCCCGTTCGTTCGGGGACGTGAGCGAAGCGGCGGATTCGAAGAGGGGCCCGGTCACGGTGACCCCACTGAGAGACATGAAGCCGGAGAGAATATTCGGGAAGATGGGCCATTTGCAGAGGCTTCTCGACCGGTTCTTGTCGTGCCGGCCCACCGGTATGGCCAAGAACAGCCGGATGATCTTGATTGCTCTCTACCCGGTGGTGAAGGAGAGCTTCCAATTGTACGCTGATATCTGCGAGGTTCTGGCGGTGTTGCTCGATAAGTTCTTCGACATGGAGTACCCGGATTGCGTGAAGACCTTTGATGCCTATGCGAGTGCGGCCAAGCAGATTGATGAGCTCATTGCGCTCTACAACTGGTGTAAGGACACGGGTGTGGCAAGGTCGTCGGAGTACCCGGACGTGCAGAGGATTACGGGGAAGCTGTTGGAGACTTTGGAGGAGTTCGTGAGGGACAGGGCGAAGACACCCAAGAGTCCTGAGAGAAAAGAGGTGGAGGTGGTTCAGGCCACGGAGGAAAACGAGCCGAGTATGAATGAGATAAAGGCATTGCCTCCGCCAGAGAATTATGCTCCTCCGCCTCCGCCGGAGCCTGTGCCGGAGCCTAAGCCACAGCAACAGGTCACTGAGGACTTGGTCAATTTGAGGGATGATGCGGTTAGTGCGGATGATCAGGAGAACAGGCTGGCCTTGGCTTTGTTTGCTGGTCCAGCGGCGAGCAATGGAAATGGGTCGTGGGAAGCATTCCCATCCAATGGACAGCCGGAGGTGACCTCGGCTTGGCAGACTCCGGCAGCTGAACAGGGCAAGGCCGACTGGGAATTGGCATTGGTTGAGACGGTGAGCAATTTGTCGAAGCAGAAAGCGGCATTGGGTGGTGGGTTTGATCCCTTGCTGTTGAATGGCATGTATGATCAGGGAATGGTGAGGCAGCATGTGAGTACTGCCAATTTGAGTGGAGGGAGTGCCAGCAGTGTGGCATTGCCCGGGCCGGGGAAGAGTGCCACGCCTGTTTTGGCTCTCCCGGCACCGGATGGAACGGTCCAGACATACAATCAGGACCCATTTGCCGCATCATTAACCATTGCACCCCCATCGTATGTGCAAATGGCTGATATGGAGAAGAAACAGCAGTTTCTTGTGCAGGAGCAGCAGGTATGGCAGCGTTACGCGAGGGAAGGGATGCAAGGTCAAACTAGTTTGGCCAAGATCAGCGGAGCTGGATACCATGCTGCAGGCCCCATGCCCGCGACGCCATATGGAATGCCGCCAATGAATGGAAATTATGGAATGGGAGCTCCGGCCGGGTATTACTACACTCCCTATTGATTTTTGATTTTGCCTTTTTTTTTCCCCAAATAGCTATAAATTACATCTCATTGTTAATTTCCATGTTCATTTTCTAGTACTTCACCTTTTTTGGGTCAATTTGTATGATCTTATTCCTGCTATCTGTCGTGCACGAGAATTGTGGGGAGAGGCGCGGGGGAAGAGTTGAAATGATAGGTGATAGTAGGGGAATTTGATGCAGCGGATGTGTAAACTAGTCATGATGTCTCTTTGCGTTCTGTAATATCAGATTTTTCTTGGAATTTTTACATTCATGTGTTCCTTGTTTTAATTAAAAACATGACATTAATTCCATCGAGTATGATGAAACTTTTTTTTTTTGAGTTGAAACAAAAACCTTAAATCACTTCATTAAGTAAGAAGGGCAAGTCTTCTGTAATGTGACAAAGTTAGTTAGGTTATAAGTTTCTTGCTATCCTATGGCCTCCTCTGTTTTGGCCTGTTCCCCTTGTTCTTGGGGGAAGGGATTCCCCTCATCAGATTGGGAAAACTAAGAAATATAACTCTAAACCCCTTTGTAGGATCGACATTCATTGGGTCAACAATTCAACTTTACCACTTGAGTCAACCGGTTTAGGGAAGTTATAGATACTCTTAGTTTTCAACTGGGTAAGATAATCAACGAGTAGTTTTGGGAACAAACCAATTAGATAACCAAATTTGGACAGATTTTTTTAGTTAAATACACTGTTTGTTTGTTGAAATGATAGTTGGCAGTGCAGTTAATAACTAATCTGGGCCAACAAATAGGCGGCGTATTAACTAATCTTCTATTTAGAAACACCATTGAAGACTAGGGAATAAAGCTCCTGTTAAAAGGAAATGGGAGCAATAATTATGTAACAATTAATCATGGATTAGCAAAATCAAGGGCCAAAATGCTTTTTTTTTAAAAAAGAAAAAAGAAAAAGGTCCAATTAATGCAGGTCGAAATATCTAAAGAAGAGAACAAAATTAATTGAAAGCAACTTATACCGCTGATCATATCATAAAGTTGACTGAGTGTGCATTTCTTCAGTTGGTCAGTTGCTGTTGTTATCGAAATGTAACCAAAACATCTTATTAATGAGCATCCACAAAGTTTTGGACGAATAGAAAGCAAATACTTTTTCCTCCACTTCAGAAATTCGCCCACTGGAGTTTTAGGGAATGAAGCATCCACAGCCCTGGGCCCCTGTAGTAGATGGGACATTAGATTTCATGTGTTTTGTAGCGCTCCACCGCATGCTTTTTTATTCCCTCACCAATGTTTGTTATTATTACTCGTAATCGTTGAGCACCCACATATTCTGGCTCCTGGTGCACCCAAAACTCCGGCCAGCCGCATTAACCGATAAGGGTGGTCGAATTACTCTCTTGAACAAAAGGGTGGTCTTCAAAAAACTGGTTCGGCCACTCCACCAGTCATCCAAACAATCTCTCTTTTAGTCTATTTTATTTTTATTTTTATTAATTTGCTGTCACGATCTAACTGCAAATAGAGTGTATAATTGGTCTCTTATGAAAGACGAAAAGTGATTCATTCGAAAAGAAAAAAAAAAAAAAAAAAAGAAGAAAAAGATGACAAGTGACATGATGCGGAAGATCGATGGAAACGTGAGTCTGGAAAAAGAAGTGCGTTGTCTTGATGTAGCTTCGCTTTTGGGTGGTGTGTTTGGGTCGGAGGAGTACACACGATAAGTATCCAAGGCACTTTGTCTGTGCGGCACTGAGTCCACATTATTTCATCACACAATTCCATTAAAAGGCTTTAGGCAGCCCTGACCCACCATTCTTTCTTCTGCATTATTGACCTCAAAACTAGAAACCTACCTCGCTGTCTTTTTTTTAATATCTTTTCTTTTTTTCCTTTTTAACTTTTGAATGGCATCTGATATGACTTCGCGGGTGGACCTTNCCTACCTCGCTGTCTTTTTTTTAAATCTTTTCTTTTTTTTCCTTTTTAACTTTTGAATGGCATCTGATATGACTTCGCGGGTGGACCTTCTAGATAGTCTATTTCTTATTCTTGTGGCCACACATATGATGCAAAAGCATGCTGCCATGCAGATGATTTTTGCATATCTGTTTAGTTGGTAAGTTGGACACTCTTACGGGTGGTTAATTTTGTAACTCATAGTTTAGTTAAGGCCGTAGTTTAACACGTCCTTAATGATATTTGGTTGAAAAAAATTTTAAACTGTATTTATAATATTTTGTTAGAGCAATTTGTTTTATTATCATGATCTATTAATAAAAATGAATGATTATTTTGTCAAAAAAAAAAACCTAAACATTTTAGATTAAAATTTATTAACATTTATGTAATCCAAACAAAGCTATCTACTGTTTGAATGTTACTGCAAATCTTTTTTTTAAAAAAAAAAATTTAATAATAAAAAAAAAAATTCCCAATCTAACTGTTGATGAGCTATGCTACATTAGCCCAATGTAATGTAATAAGGGTACAACGAAAGGGTATAGTATATAATATTAAATAAGGGTACAATGAAAGGGTATAGTATATAATATTATTGGTTTTTTCTAAACGAAAGAGTTCCTTCAAGTTAAGATAAAGAAGTGGTCGTCAACCTCATAGACTGCCCATCCCGCCGCCTTGTGTGGCTTACCCACCTCCTTGTGAGGCTTACCCTCCTCCTTGTGAGGCTTGCCCACCTCCCTGTGAGGTTTTTCTCCATTTTCTTCTGACTACCCAACCTCTGTTTCCTAATTGTAGATCTGGTTCCTTTCCTCTTTAATCTAATCTCTAAGCACCTTGTCTGCTGTTATCCCCTTGTTCCTCTTTTATCCACTTGCTCCTCTGCTCATTTTTTTGCCCCAACGTGGACTGCTGTGGACATCAATGAAGTTGCTGCTGTGGATCTGTTGAGGATCCTGCTTGACCCTTAACAGGTTGGTCTTTTTGGAATCTTTACACGCTCCTTGTCTCTTTTTGTGCGAGATTATGTTCTTCTTAGTTGCTGTTATAGGGGGTTTTTATCTATCCCTTACGGATCTATGAAAGTCTTGGCTTGGAATTGTCGGGGTTTGGCTAGTGCTCCGACTATTAGAACTCTTCAAGCTCTGATTAGAACTTATAGACCTGAAGTGATTTTTTTTGTCTGAAACTAAGATACAGCCACTCAGATTTCAGCTTGTTCTTCAAAGAATTGGATATCCATTTTGTTTGACAATTCCCCCGATTGGTCTCAGTGGTTGTCTTTTGCTAGCTTGGAAATATGGTGTGAAATTAGAACCTATCAATCAGGACGCTCATCAGATTTCTTGTTTAGTGTATTCTGATCCCCCACACCATCCTTGGTTGATTTCTTGTATTTATGCTCCTCACTTGCATCAGTGTCATGCTGGTTTTTGGGAACAGTTAACTGCTATTGGTAACTCCTTTGGAGGCTCTTGGTTATTATTAGGAGATTTCAATTCTATTCTGTCTCCTGCGGAGAAGACTGGCGGAAGAATATATGGGTCTCAATCTCATCAGTTATTTGAAGACTTTGTTCATTCGAATGGGCTGGTTGATTTGGGTTTCAATGGGAATAATTTCACTTGGAGTAACCATCGGCAGGGTAGAGCTAATATCAGAGAAAGGTTGGATAGGGGTTTGGCAAATCATAATTGGGTCCATCTCTTTCCTAATTCACTGATTAATCATTTGCCAGCTTTGACTTCAGATCATTGTCCACTTCTTTTGTCTACTAAGGGTACTTACCAGAATCTGCCAAAACCTTTCCGGTTTGAAGCTTTTTGGACTAGAGATTTATCTAGTCATGATGTGGTAGCTGGGGCTTGGCTACCTGATATTGATGGATCTCCAGCTTTCTCTCTTAGCAGGAAGTGGAAAAGCACAAAATCGGCTTTCAAGAGCTGGAATCATCAGCATTTTGGTAAGATTCAGTCTCAGATTAAACTTTTGATGAATGAAATTGCTCTAATTCAAAGCTTTCCTCATTCCCTGGCCAATGTGGCCAAGGAGCAATCTCTCCAAGTCACTCTTCAAGAACAATTGCTTAGAGAAGAAATCTTATGGAAGCAAAAATCCAGGGATCTCTGGCTGACTTGCATTGATCTTAACACCAAATTCTTCCACGCTTCCACGATTTGCCATAGAAGGTATAATTCAATATCTTTTTTGAAAACTTATGATGGTAGTGTTCTGAATAGTAGAGAAAATATTGGAAATTACATGGTAAACCATTACAAGACTTTGTTTACTACTACTGCTCCTGTTTTGGATGATTCTCTTAATGATTTGATTGATGTGGTTGTTACTGATGAAGATAATTCTATTATTTGTTCTATTCCTGATGAAGCTGAGATTTATCAGACTATTATTAGTCTAGGTCTTAACAAAGCCCCTGGCCCTGATGGAATGATAGGTTTATTCTATAAAACCTATTGGAATATTGTGAAGAATCAAGTTGTTACTACGATACAATCTTTCTTTAGAGGAGGCTACTTGTTAAAAGAATTCAATCATACTAATATTGCTCTCATTCCCAAGATAGATAACCCTTCTCAGATGAATCATTTTCGGCCTATCAGTCTCACCAATTTAAATTACAAAATTATTTCCAAGATCCTGTCTAACAGATTTAAACCTCTTCTTCAAAAAATTATCTCACCCACTCAATCGGCTTTCCTTAAAGGTAGATCCATTCATGATAATACTATTCTTGCTCATGAAGTCTTTCACACTATGAAGCATAAACAAGGCAATGGAGGTTTAATGGCATTAAAATTGGATATGGAGAAAGCTTTTGATTCTATGGAATGAGATTTTCTTCTGAAAATTCTTAATCTTTTGGGTTTTAATTCCAAGTGGATTGGTTGGATTAAACAATGCATATCCACCACCTCCTTCTCTATTTTGTTGGATGGCTCTCCTTTTGGTTTTTTTTCATCCTACTCGTGGTCTTAGGCAAAGAGATCCCCTTTCTCCTTTTCTCTTCATTCTTGGGTCCGAAATTTTATCTAGACTCATATTGAAAGAAGAACATCTTGGTAATTTACATGGCATCAAAATAGCTAGAAATTGTCCTCCTATTTCCCATCTTTTGTTTGCGGATGATTTGATGATTTTTTCTAAAGCCAAAGAAAGAGAAGCCAATGCCATTTTACACTGTCTTTCTACTTATACAAATTGGTCAGGTCAAAAGATCAATCTTTCCAAATCTTCCTTGTTTCTTAGTAAGAATTGTAGTCCTTCTACCATTAATTCTATGAAGAGTATTCTGAATCTCTCTCTCATTCCCTCTAAGGCTAAATACCTTGGTATCCCACTCTTTTTTCATAAGAGTAAAAAACTTACCTTTGCTGACATTAAGAATAAAATTTTGTCTAAAGTTTCTGGTTGGAGAGCTAAACTCCTTTCTCAGGCTGCTAGAACCACTCTCATCAAGTCTGTTGCAAATGTCATTCCTTCTTATATCATGTCTATATTTTTCCTTCCCAAAGGTTTTTCCTTGGAGCTGAATGCAATTTTGAGGAAATTCTGGTGGGGTTTCCCTCAGAATAAGAGTCATAATCTCACTTTTTTGGCTTGGGATAATATTTGTAAACCTAAGTCTTTAGGAGGTATTGGAATCAGATCTATGGATTTCATGAATCAATCTTTGCTTGCTAGATTGGGCTGGAAATTAACTTCTAAGCAACCATTACTTTGGGTTACTGCACTTACGGGTAAATACCTTCAGGAAGGCACTGGTTTTCTTAATGCTACTATAAAGCCAACTTCGTCTTGGTTGTGGAAAGGCTTGTTGAAAGCTAGAGCTGTGGTTGAGAAAGGGGCTTGTTTAGCTATCTCTAATGGGCAACATGTGAATGTATGGACCTCTACTTGGATACCTATATGTTCTTCTTTTAGGCCTAATCCCAATCCAAATCTGGTTGGGTTCCCTGATTATCATGTAGATGAGTTGATTGATCCTTTCAACCGAAGTTGGAATGTCTCTTTGCTGCATGATCTGTTTGACATGGATTCTGTTTCTCAAATTCAAAAAATCCATATACCACAGCAAGTGGATGCTGATAGATGGATTTGGACTCCTGCTATTTCTGGACAATTTTCGGTCAAGTCAGCACATGAAGTTGTCTCTTACAGTTCCCACAGCCACAGCAGGATCTCTCCTTTTTCTCCTGAAATCTGGAATTGTCTATGGAGCCTCAAGCTTCAACACAGATTGAAGCATCTTCTTTGGAAGATATCTTGGAATTTATTGCCTGTTAGAGCTAATATTGCTCGTTTTGTTACTTCGGAGGATCAAGCTGCCTGGGTTTGTCCTTTCTGTAAAACTGCTCAAGAAACAATTTCTCATATTTTTCTTGATTGTTCTTTTGCTAGAATTTTATGGAACTGCTCCTCTTGGCCAATCAATTCTGACGCTATCAGCAATCTCCCAATTTCGGAATGGATCTCTGCTATTATTTATCCTAATCAGAAATTGGCTATTCCTATACATGAGGTTCGTCAGTTTCAACTCTTTGCAGCCATTACCCTTGACCACATTTGGTATGTGAGAAATCAATTGGTGCACAATGAGATTCAACCAGTTTTAGCTAAGTCTCTTCAGCAAATTTCAATTATTGTAAAACATCACAATCTTGCTTGGGCTGAAGCTAAATACTCTTCTCTTTGGAGTCCTCATCTCCCGGGAGCGATCAAAGCCAATTTTGATGTTGCGGTGAAGTCTGATTTTGCTGTGGCTGCTATGGTTCTTAGTGATTCAAATGGTAATATTGTTCAGGCAGTTACTAAACGTCTGTCTACCACAGATGCTGCTATAGGTGAGGCTCAAGCGACTCTTTTAGCTGTCCAATGTGCGACTTCTCTTGGGGTGTACTCTCTCATTCTTGAAGGGGATGCCATTAACATTATTCTTGCCATTCAACAGCCGGATCTTTTCCAGGATTGGAACTTTGCTTCTATTATTTCGGATGTAAACTTTTTCTTGTCCTCTTTTACTAGCTGGAAAGCTAGTAAAGTTTCTAGAAGTGCTAATGTTCGAGCACATTTGTTAGCTAGATGGGCCGCTTTCAACTTAGTGTTCGGAAGCATTCCCAATTAGTCTCTCATTCTCTCTTCCATTCGGATCAAGAATGGGAATGACCTCCTTATGTAACTTTTTCCCCATTTGATTAAAAAAAAAAAAAAAAAAGTGAGGCTAGGAGAGCTTTAATTTATAGGCTGCACAGAAGTTTTTGTGCACTTAATATGAAAAGCCCGACAGTCGCAGCTTTACTCTATAAGTCACTTGAATTCAATTCATTTGCGCGTGTAAGGGGATCTTAGATCACAAGTAATGAGCAGCTCTCATTATAAGATGCTGTTACCGTTTGTTTCTTACCCGTTCGATCTTTGAGATTTGTTATCTTGATGATTTAGAATTTGGTGCTTCCAATCGAAATGAATGGTTGAGGGATGAGAGATAATTAATTTGTGTGGTGTTTTACACTCAAGTAGAACTCGTCCTCGTTGAAGTCAAGCTGTAACTCTCTCCCCTCTGCCAATGTCCTTAATTAAATACAAGTGGTCCTGTGAAGACTTTAACCAGCTTAGCATTTCCAACTTCTTTTTCAAAGCACAATAAAAATGACATTGACAATTCAAAACAATAGAAGACTAATGTCAGTGTGTCATCTCTCTTTCTTATAATTAAAAAGATTAATTTTATACTCAAATAAAACAGCGATGATTCTGATGGTTAAAAAAACTCAAAAGTTCTGAAAAATAAAATAAAATTGGTTGGAAGAAATTTTAGAAAAAATATATAAAGAATAAGAAAGTTGATGAAGCGAAAAAAAGAAAAAAATTGAAAAAAAAAAGACATGTTCCTGTCTTGCACCTAATTCCATCATGTGCTCTTCATTGTCCTTAAAATTATCATATGTTTTAGAGTACTTACCTCAACAAATATTTGGTTAAATTTTAGTTAAAACATTATTTTTTCTATTTTAGCTAATAACTTTCACTCTTTCATTTACATATTCACTATCTATTATTTTTTTATTTTTTCTCCAACAATCATATTTTTGAAACTTTATCATTTTTTAACTATTAAATTTTTTTTAAATTTTTCATTTTTTACTGGTCATTTTTAAAAAATTTATTTTTTTCATAACAGTTTTTCTTTTTTTTTTTTTTTAAAAAAAAGCATTCAAAGACAAATTTCAAACCTAACAATTATATTGTTCTAAAATCAATATAAAATAACAAACATTTATTTAATACACCATTTTAATAGAATTTACGTAGCTGGAGGTCAATTAGCATTCAAGTTTCATTCAATAGCATAAAAGTTTCATTTAACAATTATTTAATACACCAGAGATAAAGAAGAGAGAAGCATTTAATTAATAACAAGCATTTATTTAATACACCAGAGATGAAGAAGAGAGAAGGCGTAGGACAAAAAAGGAAAAGAAAGAAGAGAAAAGAAGGAGACGCAGCAAAGAGAACCAAGGATTTGAACGATTATTTTACCAATTAAAATGATAGAGTGCAGAGCTACAGTACTTAGCAGATCACTTAATTATTGGCAATTTTATTGAGTCGATGTGAGATCTTTTTCAAATTTTTTATTACAGAGCTCCATAAAATAGTTTTTTAATTATTTTTTTGAGCTTAATATAAATGCTCTTAGCCTTGGTTATTGGGCAAACTTTTATTAGATATTGAGTCCTAAGTTATTGGTGGTCGGACAAAAAACACGTATATAGAACTATTAACAATACTTGTTATGTGGTTATCTTTCTTCTCCCAAGTATTCTCTGTGCTTTCTTTTTTTTTTTTTTTTTTTTTCTAATTTTTGTGTGTGTTTTTATCTTGGACGGGGATGGCCTATGTATTTATTCAACATGACTTGGCGTGAAGAACTCTGATTTAATTTAGGACTATGCATTTAATAGCTCAGTAAAAACAGGACTCGGAATTTAATTTTACTGCACGGAGATGGACATTTGGCACTCATTTGAGCCATACGATTAAATTTTCTTTAATTCCGGCCGTGGGTTTTACTTCCATTTCATTTAATGCCTCCAACTAGTTTTCTTCAAGAGTCATGTGTGCAGACTGCCACTAGCTTGCTCCATTTTTGCACCTTCCAGATGCTTTCCATGACTTCTTTAGGCCGTCTGATTCTTTCCTTTAAATTTCAGCCACTACTTCTTACAAGCTGTGGAACACTAGCATTTTAAGAATTCTAATTTCAGCCATTGGATTAGGCCTTTAATCCTAAACCTCCAAACCTTTTCACCCATCACAGTTTAATTCCTCTCACCAACACAGCCATGTGGCAGTCATGCGACAGAAGTGAAAGATGACTAGTTTAGTTCTATCCAAATATATTAACCGCAACCCATAGCGTGATATGTACTAATTCGGACTACTTTTTAATTTGTAATATTATAATTATTATCAAGAAATAAAAATAAAGACTTACCTTTCTCTTATTGCAAGTATAATAACATTATTTTAACGTCTCTCCTAGATTTTGGTGTATTCACTAATTGATCTTTTACAAATGAAAAATATGAGAAACTTGTTAATCCTATTGTATCATGTCGTGGCTAATAAACCGTACGAGGGAATCGTCTCTATTAGTAAATGGATATCATTCCTATATTGTTGGTCCAAATTAATTTGAATCCTTGACCTTATTAGATACTTGTGTTAGAGACCATTCAAACACCCAAGAGCATGTGTATTAACATAGTATAAATTAATTTGGGGGCACTACATACGAGTACCTTTATAATTCATACACTCTAAGTATGCTATTATTTTTAATGTAGGACTAACTTTTTGAGTGTCACAGTCTCTCTCATTGAAATTCCTGACGTCATCAAGGGTCACACCATGCAATGCCTCATCGTCACATAGTGTTATTAAGTTACTTTGGTATCATTTGTAACGATCAAAGAAAAAATATTAGCCACATCTGCACTATCACATTAAAATTAAGACTAGTCAAGTTGTAATTGAAGATCCATTTAATCACTTATAAAGCTGAGTCTCGCCTAGTAAAAAATCAATATGAGACTTTGCACCCAAGGACACATTTATAATTCACTAATTCCAAGTGGACAATTCATCTTCCACCTCTGCTGGTAGTGCACACTGCCGTTCTCTTCAGGTACCGCCCACGGCCTGGACAGCAACTTTCCGCCGCGCCGATCTCTGCCTCAACGCTAGCGCCGCACTGATTTCTTGTTGTTGTTAAATGTCCAACTCTAGTCATCATCACCAGCTGCATGCTGCCAACTTTTTGGCCTCCTCCTCCGCCGCCGTTTGCCATCTCCAAGAAAAAGAAAATTCAAACTCAAGCTTCTAAAAGCCTTTCTCCTTGAGTTTGAGGTGAGATTGGATTACCCTGAAGTTAGGGATTTGATAATGATGATGAATTAAATTATCATAAATTTAAGGATTTGATGAGATTAAATCACCCTAGATTAAGGGATTTGATTATGATTATATTGGATTCAAATCATATGTAAGTTCTAAAAATAGAGTCTTTTATATTGTAAAATCATTTAGTGAATAAGAGTATAATATAGGCATTTAAGCTTTATCATGTAAAAGTAGATCATGCATAGACCGAAACACGTAAAATCTCTTATTTTTATTTTCTTTTTATTCCTCTATTTATTTATTTTTCTATTTAATTATTAACTTCTTTCACGGTGTTCCACACTCAAATACAATCGTCGTCGTTGAGGTGAAGGTGTCACTCTCTCGACTTTGCCAATATGATCAGATATTATGGGTCCTGTGATCGAAGACTTGTGATGTGGTTATCTTTCTTCTTCCAAGTCTTCGATCTCTTCGTAAACTACACGGATCAGATGACATGTAGATAGAGGATGTCTTCAGAAAATGATTGGCAGCTTCCTCCAAACCATATATCTATAAAGATTGATTTTTGGTTGGTTGCGGGTGGACTCATTGCAAAGACTGCCAAATGCGACTAGTCGGATTTAGAATAATTGTGTAAGAATAGTAGCATTAGTCTTCCTTCTCAGGTTGATTTAGAATAATTGTGTATGAATTGTAGCATTAGTCTTCCTTCTAAAGTGATCCATAGAAAGTTTGGTAGTTTGGGTCCACAGTAAAGCATGTGAAGCAAAACCATTTATCTCTAAAAGCAATTGTGAGGTACAACAGTAGTCAATCAAGCAACGACAACCAAGCACATTCTATCCATATAATCTATTGTTTTAGTAAATAAAGACATGAGGTGATGAGAACGTGACACATCAGTTTGGAACCAAATTCTTGAAAAACCTATTATTTCTCAAATTTAAGATCCAAAGCAAATTTTTGTTTTGAAAGAGCATTTTGAGTGTTAAAAGCACTTTTTGAGCCCTCAAACACAAATCCAAACGGGCTTTGGGAATTATGGAGAGAATAATAGATTTGTTATAGAAAAAAGTCAAAAAGAACTTTTTAAAAAAGCCTCATTTTTCAAGCTTCCTTAAACACAATTTTTACAGCAAAAAATTCAAAGAAGTCATTTGTAAGTCTTTTGCAAAACAAATCAATTTTGCATGACACAACTTTTTATATACTAAAACACTTTTTAAGCTGCTTATAAATGCAATCCCAAAAAGGCTCGAAGTGTATTTTTCCCATTAAAATTTATTTTAGGTCATGCTTCACACACTAGTTTTTTTTTTTTTTTTTTTTTTTTTTTTTTTTTTAATATAGCATAGGATCCTTTGAATTAAATATATAAGGTAAAATTGTTTATCCTGTAATTTTTTATTTTATTTTTTATTTTTTTTGAAGTCTTGTATGTAGTATATTAAAATACGAGGAGGTGCTACATTACTGTCATAACATATTGTAAATGCAGTAACTATGAAGCTTTGCCAAGTAAGAAACTCGATAGATTATCAAATAACAATTTATATGTTACGGGTGCATGAGTAATGGGATTGGAGTAGGAGAACGTTGCAACAGATATATTATGTTAGTATTGATATTTCAATAGGACTGCTATCATGACTTGATAAACTCCTAACTCTATTATGAAATAAACTCCCAATAGGAACCTATTGCTACTACATACTCAAACTCTTAATTAAAACAGATATAGATAAGTGTCGACATGCCAAAACTTATTATCATAACAGATGATAGTTAAAATTTTCCAAGGGAGAACAGATATAGATAAGTGTCGACATGCCAAAACTTATTATCATAACAGATGATAGTTAAAATTTTCCAAGGGAGCCTTTGTGTACCTCATATGCTCTCAATGACCATTTTTGCACGTTCTTCCATGATAGTATTCTTAGCCATTTTAACTAGCTAAGATTAGCTCAATTCTTAAAGTCTATATATCAAAAAGGAATAAACTTTTCCTTCAAATTGAGTGGAAGAATTTTCTTCAATTTAATTTATTAAATTGATGTGTATTCAAAGTGCATGTGAGTTATATACATTTTTAATAGTGTGTTATTTTTAAATGTATTTTTAAAAATGTATGTAAAAATTACATGTATTTTAAACACATGTCAATTTAATAATTTTTTTTTTTTTAAAAAAAAGAAGCCCTTCCAACTCAATTATATATATTCTTAAAAGAATAACCAAGAGTTTTTCTATATCATCAGGCACAACCAAAAAGATCTCTAAAAAAGAATTCGGTAGCTGTCCAATCACTTGTTTATGTGAATCATCAAAATTCTAAGGCAACCACTTAATGTATCGCTTTTTTGCTCTCACATTTTCAGACTTTGAGAATAATCGACATGTTCCCCGTAGAAGTAGTATGGAGTCTGACTAGAGTACAACTTAACACGTAACACCAAAACGGCGTTGTTTTGGTATAGGGTTTGAGAAACTTTCTTTTCTCAGTTTACTTTTCCCATTCACATTCCACACGCCGCATACTCAAACACATTTCACATGTCGTTATGGCGTTTTGTTGCTCGATCTTCGCTAGAAATGGTTTTATATTTTCCTCTGTAGTCTTGTTCTTGGATTAGGTATAGTTTTGTTGGGCATTCTTTGTTTTCTATGCTTCTTTTGGAAGGAAAGTTTTGTTGGGCAATACCAAGTGATTGTAAACGCAAATGCAACAAAAAAAATTCTGGGGAATTAACTCTGACATGGGGACCTTTTTACCTGTACAATTTTTCCCCTAATATCTTTAACGCACGGTAAATATAGCACGACGATGGATGAGCAACATTTGTATCATAGAACTAAAAGATAAGCCATTGAAACAAGAAAGCATCTAAAGAATGTAAAGAAACTATAAATAATGCATTCAGACGCTGTAATTTGGAGTTGGAGATGCCCTTAGAATTTTCTATATCAAATGCACAAGGGTGGAAACCCTTACACAGGAATGAATCATTAAAGGTAAGGGGTTAAAATCTGAGTAAAACCTAAGGACCATATTTTGAAATTAAACACGACTAAATTCAAATAAGATAAAAACCTAAGGACTAAATATGATTTTTCTCTAAAAAATTATAAACAAGCTCCTTAAAATCGTAAAATTCTAGATGCAAGAACCAAATATAAAAAAAAAAAAAAAAATTACTTTGGCCCCTCGCCATAAAACTTCCTAGCTTTGTCTCTGATTCTGGTATATTTCGGGTCAATAAGTTGTTGGAAATATACAAATGCAAAGTGGAGATTGGTGGAATAGGAAGTGATCCTTGGAGCAAATTGAACCTGAAATCAAGATCTTGTGGACGAGTCCATGGAAGAAAAACTTGATGTAGACCAAAGCGTGTGAGGAAGTTGATCTGGTACAATTAAAGCCCCATATCTCCTTAAAGTATCACATCCAACCTGTAGGACTTTTCAACACATTCAACGGAAATTGTGTTCAAATCATCTGCGCAAATCATTTTGCAGATTTTGCTGTTTTCTTTCCAAGTCTAGTCAAATACACGTAGATGGTTTGAAAAAGAAAGCTATTTACATTAGCTTGTCAATTCTTGCGGCCACACTAACCCGAGCGCGTTCCTTCCAATTTTCCAAAGCAGCTCACACATCTCCGTATACGTTAAGTGCGCCAACTTCGGGTCAATGTGTTCCACCCGTTCTCCGTCTTTTTTTTTTTAACAATTTATTTACTTAGTCTTATCTAACTTCAAAATTACCCACTTATCAATAATATGATTACATGCTTTTTTATTTCTATAATTATTTGATTGTTATTGGAAAATTACTTTTTTTTTTCTCCAACACAGCAGTTTCTCTTAAATCTTCTTTAAATTTAGAGTATCAAACCACTTTTTGATTTCCTATTCAAATAAACTTCACAAAAAATTGTCTTATACCATTTGAATATTCTTTCAAATAAATGATAAGAGAAAGAGAGAGAAATAAAAAGTCTTTTTATATTAAAATAATATTAAGAGAGAAGCAAAAGTGTTATCCTAGGTTTAGGGTATCACTATTGCTTCTCTTGATTTAGGGAATACCAAGAAAGTCTGTTGCAAAAGTATTTTAAGAGTTTTTTCTACATTAAGAAAAATGAATGGAATTTAAGAAAGTTGCTACTAGTCCTCTAAACGAAGATAAACCAAAAGAAACTTGATAATGCTTCCATTTCAAATGTGCTAATATCTGCAAACAATGATCTCTTCATTCTACAGCTGAAGATCCCTACAGAAAATAGTCTAAGACTCAAAGGAGTGATTTAGAGAGTTATTATAGCATTTAGTTGTAAAATACCATATAAATCAACCTGGTCAAAACACAAAACAACTAAAGTAAGCATCAGAATTTGTTAGAATTCTGATGATCTACTACTAATCATGTTATAATCTCCCTGATGCTATTTTCCTATTCTATCTGTTCTATACAATGATTGTCAGCCTCTATTCGATCAACTATAAATGGTCCTTATATATTACTGTACAGTTTTAATTGATTCACAACTAGAAAAATCTTTTTCTATATTGATCTCTTCGTCTTTCTTTCTTTCTCTCTTTAACATAATCACAAGGCAAACAGATGGTTAGATTAGCATATCTACACTCCTGATCAATATATGCTTTCTGGGTTTAGATCTAATTCAATCTAAGCTTGTCACGAACAATAAGAGTATTTATTCTTAGACCGAGTTTTTATTTAATCTACTAATAGTATATATTTTAGATCTATACGGATTTTTAATTGACCAATTGTCAGCAAATTCCATTCAGATTTGTTGCCATATTTGTGAATGTTGTGTTCAAGTTCTGGATCTATATAAGTTAAAGACTCCAAGAGTGGACTGGCTATCTTGAGGCAACTTCAGTTGTTTTAAAAAAAGGTAACTATCATATACAATGAATCTTTGATGTTTAACAACGACAAAAGTCGTCGCTAATGTTCTAAATATCGTATACAATTTACTTCTTAACAATGATTGTTTGTCGTTACTAAGATGTCGTTAATTTGCTTTCGTCATAATAAGTTATTCAGACGGGACTTTTATGTCGGTCGCAAATAATATTAAGGTCGTTCAAAAAAATATAAGGGCAGCGCTGTCTTGCTAATAATTAATTTCATCGACGGACTTATAAAATCATCAACGGGATAATAGCATTTGCAACGGAATTACAAGTTGATCGCAAATAACAATTGTATTATTTTTTATTCTTTAAAAAAAAAAATCAATTATATTATGTTATTGTCATGCAATAATTTTGTTTCGGGATGATTAATTAAAGAAGCTTTAAAGCTGGGGTTGTATGGGAAGGATTCGCTTTGCATATTAATCATAAACGGGAAAATTTACATAGGCCCAACCATAGAGTATACAAAGGAAATGAACCAGTGTAAACCAAAAACAAGGAAAATGTAAAAGAGATTGCACATACAACAAGCATTTATACATATGAAACATTAAAGTTTGAAGAATGTCTCACATGTGAAGTTAACAAATATAACGACATTACAAAAATCAGGATAAAATAGTTATATCCTTCCAAATCACCGTGCATCCTCTTCACATTTAGTCTTTCTCACTCCGATTTATTCACATTGGATTGGCCTCACCGGTTAAACGAGTGCTACCTTTCTTGACCCCAAGTTCCTCTTGTGATATATTCACGACAGGGACCGCTCCTGATGAAGAATAAAAACTAAACAGAAAATTAATAATTCAAATTACAATAATTCAATAAACCAGCACTATAAATTCTATAAATTCAATTAAAACCAATCCATATGAACGAAAAATGCTCAAAGGAAAATTGTAATCTTCTTGTCATAGGCATACCAATATTACTCGACCTCATGGAAGCAGCAATTTTAAGAAGGCACATTGAATGAAAACCCTTCTGGCTTTTTTGTGGTAGCATTCTGTTGCCATAATCAAGCATTAATGAACATCCAAAGATAGCAAAGAGACTGCTTCATATAGTATAAATAACTAAAGGAAGGTGATTTCTAATGCTGAAGACTCCAATTCTGTTGCTATTTTGGTTATTTCTCCGCCTTCCGGCATTAATTATTTTGGCCAAAATGATGGACAAAACCCTCCTGTTTCGTGAAACCACAACTAACAATGGTAAACCACCACCATATTATTACTGAAGTTAAACATACACAACATGTTTAAACCAATCAAAATAAGCAATATTGTAAATTCTTTGTCACGGTAATTTAAATATGGCTATTTTGGATTGTTAACATGTTGTTATGTTTAACTTCAGGTTATAATATGGTGGTGGTTTACCTTTATGTGGTTCGTACACGATACACAGGAGGTTTGTCCATCATTTTTCCAAATAATTAAGGGCCGGAGCGGAGAAATAACCAAAATAGCAAAAGAATTGGACTTCAGCATTAGAATCACTCTTAGTTTATTATACCTATATTGTAAGCAATCTCCATTTGCATCCTGATGGTTCAATTTAAATGCTTGATTATGGCAACAGAATGCGTACACAAAAAGCCAGGAAGGTTTCATTCATGTGCCTTCTTTAAATGCTGCTCAATGAGGTCGAGTAAATTGTATTCCATGACATGAAGATTACATTTTTTTAACATTTTTGGCTTTTCCGCCATATGAGATTGGTTTTATTTTGAAATTATAAATTTATAGTGTGGTTTTATTGATTACTTGTAAATGAATTATTAATTTCTGTTAGTTTATCTTCATTCAGGGAGCGGTCCCTTGTCGTGAATATCAGCACAGAGGACTTTTGGTCAGAAGGTAGCATCTCGTCTTAACGTGAGGCAACCATGTGAATAAATCGAGTTAGAAGACTAAATGTGAGAGGATGCAGGTGATTTGGAAGGATATATACTATTTAACCTGATTTGTAATTGTCGTATATAATTGTTAACTTCACATTGAGACTCTATCACTTAATGTTTCAATTGTAATAAATGCTTTTGTATGTGGCAAATCTCTTTACATTTCTTGTGTTGGTTTACACTGTCATTCCATTGTCATACTATATTGGGTTGGGCCTAAAGTAAATTTCTTGATGATTAAATATGCAAAAGCGAATCTTCCAATACACCCAAGCTTTAAAAGCATTTTCTAAATTAATCATAACGAATAACAAAATTAATTTCAATTGACAATAACATAAATATAATTGATTTTTTTTTTAAAAGAATAAAAATAAACAATGTTTATTTGCGACCACTTGTAAATTCGTTGCAAATGACTTATTATCCGTGATGATTTTATAAGTCGTCGATGATGAATTAAATTATTAGCAACGACATGCGCTGCCCCTTATATTTTTTTTGACGACCTTTAATATTATTTGCGACGACATAAAAGTCGTCTCGAAATAACCTTTTATGACGAAGCAATAACGAACAAACTTAGTAACGACAAACAATCATTGTTAAAAGTAATTTGTAACGATTATTTAGACATTTAGCGACGACTTTTGTCGTTTGTTTAAACATCAAAATTCTCTGTAATCGATAGTTACTAAACAACTGAAAGTTGCCTCAAGATAGCAGGTCACTCTTGAGTCTTACTTATATAGGGATTCCAAGACATTGGACACAACATCTACAATATCTGCAACAATCTGAAATGGAATTGCAATGACAATTGGCGTCAATTAAAATCCAGTATTAGGATCTAAAATATATACTATTAGTAGATTAAATTAAAACTCGGTCAAGAATAAATATCTATTTGTTCGTGACAAGTTAGATTGAATTAGATCTAAACCCAGAAAGCATATATTGATCAGGAGTGTAGATATGCTAATTCTAACCATTCTGTTTGCCTTGTGATTATTTAAAAGAGAGAAAGAAAGAAAAGACGAAGAGATCCAATATAGAAAAGATTTTTTTCTGTTGTGAAATCAATTAACTGTACAGTAATATATAAGGACCATTTATAGTTGATCCGGAATAGAGGGCTGACAATCATTGTATAGAACAGATAGAATAGGAAAATAGCATCAGGGAGATTATAACATGATTAGTAGTAGATCATCAGAATTCTAACAAATTCTGATGCTTACTTTAGTTGTTTTGTGTTTTGACCAGGTTGATTTATATGTATTTTAACAATAAATGCCTATAATAACTCTCTAAATCACTCCTTTGAGTCTTAGACTATTTTCTGTAGGGATCTTCAGCTGTAGAATGAAGAGATCAGTTGTTTGCCAGATATTAGCACATTTGAAATGGAAGCATTATCAAGTTTCTTTTGGTTTATCTTCGTTTAGAGGACTAGTAGCGAACTTTTTAAATTCCATTCATTTTTCTTAATGTAAAAAAACTCTTAAAATACTTTTGCAACAGACTTTCTTGGTATTCCCTAAATCAAGAGAAGCAATAGTGATACCCTAAACCTAGGATAACACTTTTGCTTCTCTCTTAATATATTTAATATAAAAAGACTTTTTATTCTCTCTCTTTCTCTTATCATTTATTTGAAAGAATATTCAAATGGTATAAGACAATTTTTTGTGAAGTTTATTTGAATAGGAAATCAAAAAGTGGTTTGATACTCTAAATTTAAAGAAGATTTAAGAGAAACTGCTGTGTTGGAGAAAAAAAAAAGGGAATTTCCAATAACAATCAAATAATTATAGAAATAAAAAGCATGTAATCATGATTATTGATAAGTGGGTAATTTTGAAGTTAGATAAGACTAAGTAAATAAATTTGTTAAAAAAAAAAAAAAAGACGGAGAACGGTGGAAACATTGACCCGAAGTTGTGCGCACTTAACGTATACGGAGATGTGTGAGCTGCTTTGGAAAATTGGAAGGAACGCGCTCGGGTTAGTGTGGCCGCAAGAATTGACAAGCTAATGTAAATAGCTTTTCTTTTTCAAACCATCTACGTGTATTTGACTAGACTTGGAAAGAAAACAGCAAAATCTGCAAAAATGATTTGCGCAGATGATTTGAAACAATTTCCGTTGATGGTGTTGAAAAGTCCTACAGGTTGGATGTGATACTTTAAGGATGATATGGGGCTTTTAATTGCTCCAGATCAACTTCCTCACACGCTTTGGTCTACATCAAGTTTTTTTCCATGGACTCGTCTACAAGATCTTGATTTCAGGTTCAATTTGCTCCAAGATCACTTCCTATTCCACCAATCTCCACTTTGCATTTGTATATTTCAACAACTTATGACCGAAATATACCAGAATCAGGAGACAAAGCTAGGAAGTTTTATGGGAGGGCCAAAGTAAATTTTTTTTTTTTTTTTTTATATTTGGTTCTTGCATCTAGAATTTTACGATTTTAAGGAGCTTGTTTATAATTTTTAGAGAAAAATCATATTAGTCCTTAGGTTTTTATCTTATTTGAATTTAGTTTGTAGGTTTTTAATTTCAAAATATGGTCCTTAGGTTTTACTCAGATTTTAACCCCCTTACCTTTAATGATTCATTCCTGTGTAAGGTTTCCACCCTTGTGCATTTGATATAGAAAATTCTAAGGGCATCTCCAACTCCAAATTACAGCGTCTGAATGCATTATTATAGTTTCTTTACATTCTTTAGATGCTTTCTTGTTTTCAATGGCTTATCTTTTAGTTCATGATACAAATGTTGCTCATCCATCGATCGTGCTATATTTACCGTGCGTTAGATATTAGGGGAAAAATTGTACAGGGGTAAAAAGGTCCCCATGTCAGAGTTAATCCCCAGAATTTTTTTTGTTGCATTTGCGTTTACAATCACTTGGGTATGCCCAACAAAACTTTCCTTCCAAAAGAAGCATAGAAACAAAGAATGCCCAACAAAACTATACCTAATCCAAGAACAAGACTACAGAGGAAATATAAAACCATTTCTAGCGAAGATCGAGCAACAAAACGCCATAACGACATGTGAAATGTGTTTGAGTATGCGGCGTGTGGAATGTGAATGGGAAAAGTAAACTGAGAAAAGAAAGTTTCTCAAACCCTATACCAAAACAACGCCGTTTTGGTGTTACCGTGTTAAGTTGTACTCTAGTCAGACTCCCATACTACTTCTACGGGGAACATGTCGATTATCTCAAAGTCTGAAAATGTGAGAGCAAAAAAGGAGTAACATTAAGTGGTTGCCTTAGAATTTTTGATGATTCACAAAAACAAGTGGATTGGACAGCTACCGAATTCTTTTTTAGGATCTTTTTGGTTTGCCTGATGAGTATAGAAAAACTCTTGGTTATTCTTTTAAGAATATATATAATTGAGTTGGAAGGGCTTTCTTTTTTAAAAAAAAAAAAATATTAAATTGACATGTGTTTAAAATACATGTAATTTTTACATACATTTTTAAAAATACATTTAAAATAACACACTATTAAAAATGTATATACTCACATGCACTTTGAATACACATCAATTAATAAATAAATGAAGAAAATTCTTCCACTCAATTTGAAGGAAAAAGTTTATTCCTTTTTGAATATATAGACTTTAAGAATGAGGCTAATCTTAGCTAGTTAAAATGGCTAAGAATACTATCATGGGAAGAACGTGCAAAAATGGTCATTGAGAGCATATGAGGTACACAAAGGCTCCCTTGGAAAATTTTAACTATCATCTGTTATGATAATAAGTTTTGGCATGTCGACACTTATCTATATCTGTCTCCCTTGGAAAATTTTAACTATCATCTGTTATGATAATAAGTTTTGGCCATGTCGACACTTATCTATATCTGTTTTAATTAAGGAGTTTGGAGTATGTAGTAGCAATAGGTTCCTATTGGAGTTTATTTCATAATAGAGTTAGGAGTTTATCAAGTCATGATAGCAGTCCTATTGAAATATCAATACTAACATAATATATCTGTTGCAACGTTCTCCTACTCCAATCCCCTTACTCATGCACCACGTAACATATAAATTGTTATTTGATAATCTATCGGAGTTTCTTACTTGGCAAGCTTCATAGTTACTGCATTTACAATATTTATGACAGTAATGTAGCACCTCCTCGTATTTTAATATACTACATACAAGACTCAAAAAAATAAAAAATAAAATAAAAATTTACAGGATAAACAATTTTACCTATATATTTAATTCAAAGATCCTATGCTATATTAAAAAAAAAAAAAAAAAAAAAAAAAAAAAAAAAAACTAGTGTGTGAAGCATGACCTAAATAAATTTTAATGGGAAAAATACACTTCGAGCCTTTTTGGGATTGCATTTATAAGCAGCTTTAAAAAGTGTTTTAGTATATAAAAAGTTGTGTCATGCAAAATTGATTTGTTTGCCAAAAGACTTACAAATGACTTCTTTGAATTTTTTGCTGTAAAAATTGTGTTTAAGGAGAGCTTGAAAAATGAGGCTTTTTTAAAAGTTTTTTGACTTTTTTCTATAAACAAAATCTATATTTCCTACCATAATCCAAAGCCCCGTTTGGATTTGTGTTTGAGGGCTCAAAAAGTGCTTTTAACACTCAAAATGCTCTTTCAAAACAAAAATTTGCTTTGGATCTTAAATTTGAGAAATAATAGGTTTTCAAGAATTTGGTTCCAAACTGATGTGTCACGTTCTCATCACCTCATGTCTTATTTCTAAAACAATAGATTATAATGGATAGAATGTGCTTGGTTGTCGTTGCTTGATTGACTACTGTTGTACCTCACAATTGCTTTTAGAGATAAATGGTTTTGCTTCACATGCTTTACTGTGGACCCAACTACCAAACTTTCTATGGATCACTTTAGAAGGAAAGACTAATGCTACAATTTCATACACAATTATTCTAAATCACCTGAGAAGGAAGACTAATGCTACTATTCTTACACAATTATTCTAAATCCGACTAGTTCGCATCTTGGCAGTCTTTGCAATGAGTCCACCGCAACCAAAAAAAAATTCAATTTTATACCGATCATTCTTCCAATTGGTTTTGGTGCAGGAAAGTCCTGCAATCTCACAATTTCCTGAAGACATCCTTCTCTTTTTTTACATGCTCATTCTGTATCACACGTGTAGTTACCATAAGGATCGAAACTTGGAAGCCACGATACAATGCTATTCACCACCTCACTCATCTATAGATCTTCGAATCAACCCTGGGACTCGTACCCAGCCCTAACAATCTCTCTCATTTATTTCTCTCTCTT